>JAEUWJ010000031.1:0-123280 GCA_018524395.1 Podaxis carcinomalis
TTGAAGCCAAGGCCTCACCTACCTTGGTCCACAAACATCTGTTTCTGTCCACTCACAGTCTGCCCCTGTCCAGAGTCTGCCACCTTAACAGCTGGGCAGGGTGTCAACACTATTTTGGTCTGGACTGACTTGTTAGCTTTGGCTAAATGAGCAGTTGATCCATCTCCCACATCTGGGCAAACTCATGCCCTTGCAGTGATTCGTCTTCTTTCCCCATGGCTGTCACAGCCTGGGAGGAAAGTTCCATTCTGGGAGGTCCCTTCTGGTGACCCCTAGGAAGTTCACAGGGCAGCACATGAGCATGCCAAATCTCTCCCACCCATGGCCATTGGTGCACAGGTGGTAAGGTCTCTGAATCAGCAGCTGAAAAACACAGTTCAGTCTTGTCTCGATGCTTGGAGAGCTGTTTTCCAGGAGCCAAAGTATGCAGGGCATCAATTCCTTTGGGTTTTGGACCCTGGCTCTAAGAGGCTGATCTAGCCCAGGTATCACTCCAGTGGTACCTGGCTGTCACTTCTCAGAGGTGCACCGCCTTCATTAACGGCGCACCTCACAAGGTGTGTTCTTGGGCATCCCCCCATCGGGTCTTACAAGATCCGGTTTTTCCCACAGGAGGAAGCCTCCTGTCCATGTGGCTCAGCCATGGTTGAGACATGTGATCACATCTTGCAGTGGTGCAGCTGCTTTAAGGACCACATCAAGGGGCCCATCTATCTGGGCAACTTGATTGACTTCCTGAGGAAGAATGCTGCAGCATTCGCCTTCAGGGCCGATCCCTTGGGTATTGGATAGCTGCCAAACCCGGTCCAGTTATGGACCTTGGGCCTAGCCCTTGAGTCCTTTATGGCAAATTAACGCCTATCCCACTGCCCTCCTTGGTATCTGCCAGCCTTTTGCCAGTAGCAGTTAACTGGAAATTGAGCCATTGTTCTGGTTGCAGGTCCCCTCGGGGATTGGCTTCTGGGGGCCTTGAGGGGTGGACGGGGGGACTGGACTGGGGAGTAGCTCATCTGGCAGCACAGAAGCGCTGCCCTTCTCCTGCACTTGGTAGTCCTCAGGAGGCAAGCGCGCGTCAGCCCGCGGAGAGCTTATCTCTTGCACCATCCTAGTATAGAGTAGCTACACTTGTTGTATGTTACAACTGGACTGCGTCCGTGCACCAGTATATAAATTGTTGAACAAAAAAAAAAAAAAGGAGACCATATGCAAGGTGTCCAGTCACCTGATTGGACAGGGTCAGAGGTGAAACATTAGATGAGCAGGTAAGACCTGGATAGGCAATGATAATCACAGAAAAAGGAATAGCCATAGATAAGCAGGAGGAATGAAACTCGGACAGGAATTCTGATTGGAAGGAATGTTTGAAGGAAATGGAATGGAGCACAGCCTTACCAGAGGGGAGCTGCCCAATGGAAATGGAGACAAGGTTAAACTGAATAGGATCCATGGAACATGGGTTGTAACCAAGGTTCTGAGAGCCTAATGGGCACATAGTGAAGTCCATAACACCCCCTTAGGGCCAAGCCTCTGAGGCCTAGAACTGGACTGGATCCCTGCCCTGAATTCTCTCTGTTGGATACAAAAAGGGACACAGGCAGATGTCAAACTACATTATTACCTGCCCCACCATGCCTTCCCAGTCTAAGCAAAAACCTGGCACCAACCCAACCCCTGACCCTGCAATGATGGCAGCTTTCACCACTTTTATGCAACAATGGCAACAAGGCCATCAACTACCCCCCTTGGACAACTTGATGGAGGCAGGGCCCAGCTGAAAATGTGGGAGGTCAGAGGAGACAGAGGTGGAGAGGGCAGAGCAGAGGGAGAGAAAGAGATTAAGGAAGGTGGAGAGGGAGCAGAGGTAACAGGAAGAGGAGGAGAGTGTTAGATGTGCTCCTATCAGTCCATAGATGATTTTGGGACTTGGTGATTTCAGCCTAGGTTAGTCAGGTGACATAGTCATGTGATGGTTGAACTTGTAGCTGGCCTGTGGACGTCCTGGAGCCCTCAGTCTCTTACAGGTGTCCACAGGTGAGTCCCAGTGCTGTATTCTTTAGTTATTAGTCTCTTACAGGTGTCCACAGTATTTCCTTCATATCTCCCTCAGTTCTCAATCAATTCACTTCGTTTCACCGCTGTTAGGTTCGTTTCCGCACCCCCTACGCGTACCATTCAACAGGTTATGGGCCCCGAGCTATAACAGCACCGAAACATCGATTTTACGCGACCTACTGCTCCTACATCCACCTCCTCACTCCCCAACACTCCCTACACTTTCCTCTCACAAATTTCGCTCTCCTGCTCGCAAAAATGGCGACCTCCGGCCCAAACTTTGCCAAGTTGAATGCTACCAACTATGCTACATGGTCTGGAGAGATGGAGGCGTGGCTTCGAGCCTCTGGGCTGTGGAGACTGGTTTCAGGTAGTGCTAAAGCACCCTCTATATCCTCTTCCCCCAAGGAGGCTGAACTGTTGGCTAAGGAGGCATGGGAGGCTAAGGTGGACAAGGCAGCTGGATGGTTGTTTNCCGAGACAGATTCCAGGTGCAACGGAGGACAGAGATAGAGACGGATCACAGAGACAGAGACAGGGGTACAAGACTTAAAGGCGCGACCGGAATATAGGGAAATGTAACAGCGGGACTCTTTTTTTTTTTTTGTCGTTATATGCGTGATTTTCGAGTGGTTATATGCGTGCGATTGCGAGTTGGGGAATGATTGAAGACGTTGGCTCAAGTTGGACAGTAAAAAAAAGTGGAAGGCCACTGTCCGTGACGATGTTGAGAGCGGCCTCACTGTTAATGGAGGGGAAAAACGAAGGATACTGTGAACTTGAGCATGTATTCGAGAACGAAGAAGAAAGGAAAAGGAAAGAAGTATCTACAATTCTGTCCCAACTGCAATCTATATCCTGATTCCTCTATCTCCCGATCGTTTATCCATTTCTTCTATTTTTATGGGTATTTGGTAAGCTACCGCTTACAACCCTCATCCTATCAAATGTCCAGACACCACATGGACAGGCTCCCCATCCTTGTGTCTTCACTGCAGATATCAATTCACATGCTACTTGCATTCTCCTTGGGGCAATTATCACTGTTACTGCCTAGTTACTACTCTCCAGACCTTATCCTGACTGCCAGTATATAAGTAGATTCACAGCTGTCTGTAGTAGGCAGTCAGAATCTCAACTTAGACCTTACTCCCCTCTCCTGCCTGTCTGCTACAAGTCTGCCCCTTGGTCTGGACTTGTCCTGTCTCTGTCCAATCTCTGTCTGCTCATCTGCTCAAGTCTGTAGTTGGTCAAGTGAGGCCATTTCACAGTATCAGAGGGGTGCACCACACAAGTTGCAGCCAAGGCCTCAACCTGTGACTATGCGTGTCCACCTGTAGTCTGCCCCCTGTCTGGAGTCAGCTCTTAACAACTGTTCAAGAAAGCTCAAACATCACTTTTAGGATCTGGGCAACATGAAGCCATGAGTTTGTGATGAAGATGGCCTTGGGTCAAAGTGCTCTTGTATGTATATTCCCTCACAATTGCATCCCACATATCTTTGACTGTTCCATAGGATGATGTCACAAGAAGGGTGGCATCAGGCAATCACTGAGCAAGAAGGAAACAAGCAACATTCTCATTATGATCCCAAGCATCAATCATTTCAGGTGTCATGATAGCTGGAGTATGGGGAACTGATGTCAGAAGAGGGATGGCAACAGCAGGCTGTGCTGGTGTCAAAATACCTGCCTGAGGTGCTGGGGATGGTGGAATAGGTGCTGCCTGTGTGACTACAGGCACAGGGAGTTCTGGTCATAGGCTAGTACCATCAAAATGCCCCCACAGACCCTTTCCTCAGATGACTGTCTGAAACCTTAGGGTGAAAATTGCCCAGTTCTTTCCAGACACATCCAACTCAGATACTGTGCTGGGCAATACATTGTTTATCGTAGACATAGCTTGTGAGTTCTCACAGCACTTGGTTTTCTTTAGTGCAGTGGGGCAGGGCCCATAACCTTGTTGAAACTAAGATACAAAAGGCTCAGCTTGAAGACATGAGAGCTCTGTTGAAGAGTAACTACCTAAGATACAAAAGGCTAGATACATCCAAACATAGAATTACAAGAAGCTCACCTCAGCTTGAAGACATGAGAGCTGAGGTGTACAGGTGTTGTTACACTACTTAGTAAGAGAAACTGAGACATTGTAAACTACTGATGAAATTAGGTAAACAAATAAAATTTTGCCTGTGACCAAGCTTTTGGGCATCATGCAAGTTTGCTCAACCCTACATGTGAACCTCCAGCCCATCCTTTCCATAGCTTCTCAGGCTTACAGATGCACACCCAGGCAAAGCTGGAGTGATTTTATCAGCTTGATTGAGTCAGTATGACATTACCTCCCACCCTAGCCAGCAACACTAGCCAGGTATTACTATTGTAATTGAATTTTTGTTGAAATTGAGGAGCTCTCATCCTGTACTCATCATAACCCATAGCCTGTGGCAGAATAAAGTGTTATGAGTTATGGCAGAACTGACCTGCAAGCCTTGCACAGTAAAGTATGGGTTTATCTCCTTGGAAAACTTGTCCCACTTGTGTGGCACCGGGCGTGGGATAGATCACGTGATATACGGTGCCATTTGATGAGTGATCACAAACAGCTGTACATACTCTGAAAAATATCCTCCCATCCCTGCTCATCCCACTGTTATCATTAAGCGAGCGCAACATTGTAGATGCGTATGTCATCTCTATTATCTGTCTCGAGTTTCACCGAACCTTGCTTTCCCCAGCACCTAAAAAGGCTAAGAAAATCGCCCTCAGCGAGTTCCTTGGGGACTCTAGTACGTTTCTTGAGCTGAATCCCATCTTATCCCTAGTTACTGAGATCTTCCTATAGCTCTAGGGTCATGGGCGGATGAAATGGACGCATTGCCAAGTGCTCGTATGTCATATTTATAGTCCAAGCTTGTGTTCACTCACCATTCTACTCTCAGCTGCTCCCAAGGAGAGTAACGAGCATCCGTCAAGGCGGGACGATTTTCTAGCCTCGAGACGTGAGTCGTCTGTTTTCACAAAACCCCATGTTCTCATTATCCTATTTTAGCTGAGAGGGCAGCATCAGTTCGCGATGACATACCCTTACCAACCCAACCACCGTACACTGCTTTCGTGGGGAATCTCGCCTTTGATTTAGTAGAAAGTGATCTGGGGCGCTTCTTCCAGAATGTCAAGGTATGACTCTGTTGAGATCATCTTCTCCTAGTTCCTTACCCTTCATGAGACAGACAGTCAAAATTATCAAGGATCGAGACGAGAAGCCTAAAGGGTTTGGTTATGTCGAATTTGAAGATCTGGAAGGTTTGAAGGGTGCTCTCACGTATAATGGTCAGGTATGAGTTTATGGAGTCCACACTTTGAATAGATTCTGATTCCTTTCAGGTTTTATCTGGGCGGACAATTCGTGTTAGCGTTGCTGAGCCTCGTGAGTGATTTTTTACTTCTTGATCGCCAATTCCTCAGACTACGGTATCTAGCCAAAGAGAGGACTTTCAGTCATACAGCTGCAGAGGATAACTCCAAGTTCGATAGTCCATGGCGACGCGAGGGCCCTCTTCCCGACCTCCCCCATTCTAGAGATTCATCACGTCGCAAGTTTGACGGCGCTCCCGAGAGGTTACCGAGTGTATCCGAGACCGTGGACGACTGGCGTTCTCAACGTCCCTCGAGACTTCCGGAACCAGAAGCTCCCAAGCGCAAAGGATCTGGTTTTACCAACGGGGAAAGTTCTATCGCCGATAAAGAAGAAGTATGGACCATCGGATCAAAATTCAAGCCGTCTTCGACAGAAGAAGGGCCAGGCAGCAGATTTGGTAGCCTGCGTGCAAAGACAGAAACAGTACATTCCGCCGCTGATGAGGGAGACTGGCGGAGTACTGCACGACCGAGACCTGGGACGCGCGGTAACATTTCTCGTAAGTAATTCGTGTAATACCCGTGATTCTCACTCCTGAATATCCATTACTCAGCCAGCGGCTCAACCCCACCTACACCCCAGATGGGTCGACGGAAACTAGATCTCTTGCCCCGCTCTGGCAATGCCTCAGCCTCGCCCAGTCCATTGTCATCTCCCAAGATGGGCCCTACTCCACCAGCTTCGTCCCGTTCGAATCCTTTTGGCGCTGCTAGGTATGGTGTCTTTTGCTTCTTTAAGTGGATCCTCTTTGATATCCTCCAGACCTGTTGATGTGTCCGCAAGAGAGAAAGAGATCACAGAACGTGTCGAGAAGGATCGTGACCGTTTATCCATGTCAAGAACTAATTCCCGATCTGGATCCGAGCGGCCCTTGGCTCGCACGCGAACACCTCCCCCCT
Organism: Podaxis carcinomalis; assembly: GCA_018524395.1. Lineage (NCBI taxonomy): Eukaryota > Fungi > Basidiomycota > Agaricomycetes > Agaricales > Agaricaceae > Podaxis > Podaxis carcinomalis. The sequence continues at coordinate 6,372 of JAEUWJ010000031.1, forward strand.
CGGCTGCGGCTGCTGTATCGTCCCCCCGAGCACCCTCTCGAACTCTTGCCCCCAATGTCAGACCAACACTAAGCTTTGCAAACGTAGCCGCCAACAAGGAGAGTGCGTCGGAGAACGAAGTCGGGATACAGAATGCAGGAGAAAAGACGAATAGGGATGAATCATAACTATGTTCCTCTGTCTCTTTACATGATTAGGATTGTACAGCGTTCAAGTATATAGATTTCAGGACCTGTGCTGGTGTTCTGGATCGACATACTTCATCCGGCCTCTGCCTATTGGATGCGTCAGCATTTTGTGGAACCGAGAATAAATGGTACATGCCTTTGTAACGAACCCCAGTTTGTGAGGGCTCTTTCGAAAATGTCTCTTTTATATGAACGAGAACTTTTTTTCTCTCCAGTTCCAGTCGCTCTGCTTCTTCTCTTTCCAACCTAGCATCATACTCTTCTTCTGTCTCTTTGCTATCCCACTGCGCTCTGGTTGCGCTTTGGATGTCAGAGTCGGTTCCCTCGTGTTTACTTCTTTTCCGCCGTCGACGATTATCGCCGTCTGAGGCACTTGAAGGAGAATGCCCGCGACTTCTGTGTTTTTTGGCTTTTGAGTGATTCAGAGGATGCTCGCCATGACCTAGAACAATACAAAGCTATTGGATTACGCTCTCCACACACGGGTCACTCACTCGTCTCTTTGTGCCTCCTGAGCTCAAGCTCACCACAATTTACGATAACGATGGGTGTTATGGGCCGGTCCTTGCTGTCCACCGGCACTTCCACGAGCCTCTGGATGACCTCCTCATACCCCTTAATGACCTGACCGAAGACTACGTGCTTACCTAGAATGTGTTAGGTAAGGATGGCGAAGTACCACGCAATTATCCGACTAACCGTTGAGATGAGGACACTCTCGGAGGGTGATGAAGAACTGGGAGCCGTTGGTATTCGGCCCTTTGTTCGCCATGCAAAGAAGGGCAGGAGAATCCAGAGGTCGCTGCAAATCCTCGTCCAAAAATGTTCCCCCGTAGATGGATTCACCACCAGTACCGTTGCGTTTAGTGAAGTCTAGTCGACATTTAGAGGTCGGGCATGAATTTCAATCGTCCAGAGATGAAAAGCGTACCTCCTCCCTGGATCATGAAACCCTTAATGGAACGATGTATGATGCTGTTTTTGTAATACAAGGGATTTCCACTTGCTGAAATACCCTTCTCTCCTGTACAGAGAGCGCGAAAACTGTGAAAGTACTCAAATCCACAACTTGTAACACCGAGGAGTGAAAACACAGCATACTTTTCGGCTGTTTTGGGGGCGGAATCGCTGAACAGCTCATAGACCACACTGCATCCAGAGGAGTCAAAACGCGACTGAGGGAGGATAGATGTAAACCAACCGTCCGTATGATTCACCGTTGACGGCAAAATCCATGAAAACTCTTGGGCGAACCATGATGTACGAGGGCAAGTGATGGTGGGACTCAGAACAATCTCACGGCCAACATGCACTCAGGGACTTGAGAGCACCTTGCATGCAAACATATATCTCTGGCAGTTCTCTCCTTCACCTTCCTTCCTTTGCCTCTGCTACCCCATCCCGTCCATCTCACGCAACAGCATGCAGCAATTCAATATTGTTGTCTTGGGCGGTGAGTTTTATTTTTCTTATTTTCCGAAAATGCAGAGGTCTCATGACGTTGCAGCTGGAGGCGTCGGCAAGTCTGCCCTCACAGGCAAGTTATCTATGATCCTTCCAATTGATATAATATCTAAAATAATCCGCAGTCCGCTTCATACGCGACGAATTTATTGAGAACTACGATCCGACAATTGAAGGTACAGAAATCACGTCCCACTTACGCTGCTTTACTCAGCCCTCGGCAGAAGAATACCGGCGCTCTTTCATGGTCGACGGCGAAATGACCTCGGTGCGCTTGCAGGACGACGCTTGATCGTATCACTTATTATCTCCGTGCCACAGCTTGAAGTGCTTGATACCTCTGGTGCCGAACAATTTACATCTCTACATGAGGTTTACATCAAGGTGCGAGACTAGAGATGTTTCCTCTTTTCCATGAACCAACATTGGGCTTAGTCCGGTCGAGGGTTTATACTCGTGTTCAGGTATAGTGCTGCTCAGCCATGTTGTCCTCTCACAGGCGATAATTGGGGCTATTCTGGCAGCCTTACACAAGAAACGAGTCTGAAAGAAGTCGATTATTTACGAAAGCAGATCATCCGCATTAAAGGAAACGACTCAGTACGTCTGAATTGCATTTCTGTCGACCGTAGCCAAGTTTCATAATTTTTTTACAGACGGTACCTATAGTGGTAGCTGGAACAAAACTGGACCTTGTGAACGAACGCGAGGTGCAAAGAAACACCATCCAGTCCCTTGCTAGTCGTTGGGATCTCCCTTTCTATGAAACCTCTGCGAAGCGCAATTGGCATATTAACGATGTTTTTGAAGATCTTGTTCGACAGATGAGGAAGCGATACCCTCAGTCCTCTCCGAAGAGGAAAAACCGTTGTGTCATCATGTAACGATGAGATCTGTCTAGCTTGAGCGCTTTCTGATTTCCCAGAGCCACCGAACTTGATGTTTTGACATATATAAAGGACCTGACTACATATCCAGTACTGCTTCTTATACCCATTGCTGTTTCACTATCCATTTGTGTATGATATCCCGCCAGCAGTATTAATAGAGTTGTGATTTTGCATTGTGCTCTGAGCATTCCTCAGGCTGTGAATTAATCATTATTTGTCCTTGTTGCTGTGCACCGCATGACTGTTTACTATTTTTCTGACTCCGCTGCCCACACACCCCTTCCTCACCTTTCATCACCTTACTACCCATTTCTTACGTTCCTCCTAATCTTTGCACATCAATGGTGCGCACTTTATCCCTTGTAGTCCCATTTTCTGCTTATCTTGTTCACAGAGCTACGGCGGTGGTTATCACACCAATGGTTATGGTGGCAGCGGATATGGCAGCGGATATGGCGGCGGATGGGGAGGAGGGCACGACGACAAAATGAATCTCGGAGGCGGCTTGCGAGCAGTGGATTGGACCAACACGCGTTTGGCAAAGTTCGAGAAAAACTTCTATGTCGAAGACAAAAGGGTGTCCGCCCGCTCGGACCGCGAGATCGAGGAGTTCAGACGAAGCAAAGAAATCAGAGTTCAAGGCCATAACGTGCCGCGACCAGTCACCACTTTCGAGGAAGCAGGCTTTCCTCAATATCTCATGACTTCGATTCGTGCGCAAGGCTTTGCAAATCCTACTCCGATACAGTGTCAGGCTTGGCCCATGGCTCTGAGCGGCCGTGATGTGGTAGCCATTGCTCAGACGGGAAGTGGAAAGACTATTTCCTTTGCTCTACCTGCAATGCTCCATATCAATGCGTACGTCCTATTTTTTTTTTCTTTTCAAGCGGATGTGTAGATCTCACCGCCTATTAGACAACCTTTGCTTGCTCCTGGGGATGGTCCCATTGCCCTCATTCTTGCCCCCACTCGGGAACTTGCCGTACAAATACAACAAGAGTGCACAAAATTTGGGTATGTAGCTCCAACAATTTCTACTTCTTTACTGTCACTTATGCGAGTTTAATAGCTCCAACTCCCGTATCCGTAACACCGCCATCTATGGGGGTGCGCCTAAAGGTCCTCAGATTCGCGACTTGCAGCGCGGCGTTGAAATCGTGATTGCTACGCCTGGGAGACTGATTGACATGCTCGAGAGCGGGAAAACGAACCTCAGGCGGGTTACGTACCTTGTTTTGGACGAAGCAGATCGGATGCTCGACATGGGTTTTGAGCCCCAAATACGCAAGATTGTTGGTCAAATCCGGCCAGATCGTCAGACCCTTATGTTCAGTGCTACTTGGCCTAAAGATGTACAGAAGCTGGCAAACGTAAGCCCGTCCGCACCAAGGACTTAGTGACCTACTGACAAAAGACTATAGGATTTCCTGAAAGATGCCATTCAAGTTAACATCGGGTCTATGGATTTGACGGCCAATCACAACATTCAACAAATCGTTGAAGTCTGCAGTGACTTCGAAAAGCGATCCAAGCTTATCAAGCACCTTGATCAAATTAGCTCTGAGAATGCAAAAGTCCTCATCTTCGTTGGCACGAAACGGATCGCCGACGACCTCACAAAATACCTTCGCACGGATGGATGGCCTGCCCTGGCTATCCATGGCGACAAGGAACAGTGCGTCTAAATGACTATCTTTTCTACTGCTTTCTAATAATCCTTCATCCAGGCGTGAACGTGATTGGGTTCTTGGAGAATTCAAAGCTGGTCGTTCTCCTATTTTGATCGCTACAGACGTCGCGTCTCGCGGTCTTGGTACGTATTTTCAGTTTTTCGCAAGCGCTGCGACCAGGTGATCTCCCCATCCGAGTGGTAAGACCATTACAAGCGGGCATGCCGTTTCTTGCGAATCGTGGTTGCAATCAAGACCGGTCTCTGTGTGGTATCCCAAATAACCCGTTGCGCCATCGATCATGGACAATGCGGGTTCGATATACTCACCAGAATACCCGGAGCTGCCTAGATTTGCATCAACAGAAATCGCTCTCGAGGAAAACTACGATATCCGATCCAACGCTGACCTTCTGGGCTCACTTGTATTCCGTTCTGGCCGTGCATCAGGAACGTGACGAGCCAGGTGTGCTTGCTTAAGATACGGTGTAGTAATGGATGGTTCTCGAGATTCCCGATTTCTACCTGGACTTCGTGAAGATAACGGCGAACCTATCATACGTGTAAACAGGCTACTGTTTCCACGTTGAACTTCATGCCCCTTCACTTTCTGGCAACTCTTTGGATGTGTCCCATCAGACCCTCGGAGCGCTTGTTTCAACCCCGTGGACATTTATTGATTGATCGCAATTGCATTTTTCTCTCTGTTTTCATGATATAACTGCAGACGTCAAGGATGTAGGCTATGTAATCGTAGGTTCCTCCCTGTTTCGCATCTGAGGATGGAGCTGATCCCGGAAGCAGAACTACGATTTCCCTAATAACTGTGAGGATTATATTCATCGGATTGGCCGAACCGGGGTGGGTACCATAGCTTGTATGCAAGTCTTGACTTCTACTCACGCGAGTCATCCACAGCGCGCTGGCCTGAAAGGAACTTCCTATACATACTTCACCACCGAAAATGCCAAGGCTGCTCGAGAGTTAATCAGTATCCTCCGAGAGGCAAAGGCGGTTGTCCCGCCTCAACTTGAAGAAATGGCTGCCTTCAGTGGAGGAGGAAATAACCGGAGTACGTTGAGTCCTCCCACCTTTCTAAGTGATTTATATTTATAAAATAATTTCAGGCCGTTATGGAGGCGGAGGCGGAGGCGGAGGGCGCGGCCGTGGTGGCGGTGGTGGCGGTGGTCGCTATGGTAATGGTGGTGGTGGTGGCGGCGGCGGCGGCGGATACGGAGGAAGTTATCACGGAGGAGGTTATGACCATCATGGCGGTCGCGGCGGTGGTAACCGCTGGTAATGCACTGTGTGAACATTTTTCTCTTGTATGTTAGATCACCTGCTAGTACCCATAAGTACCCATAGATCCATCATATAAAGTAATGGTTCAATCGATTTCCAGGCTTGTTCAGTCTCCCACTACTTCTCCCACTACTTCACTTATGATCCAGTCAGAGCAACTCTTGATAGCTGGGCTGGCTGTCAATGTCCTTACTGTCAACCCTCTCAATTCCTCTAACCGGCCCGTGATCGTGTTATTTCTTCTCCATGGCCGCCATGGTTCTGCTTCGGAAATCAAACAATACGCGGAAGTCATACTGGAACGCTCTCGTGAGCCCCAAGACTCGCAAGACGCGCCCGAACTCGTGATCATCACCTTTGTATGACTCCACTACCAACAGTTTCCTCTAATACTCAAGAGACTGAAAGGACCATCGGAACCATGGTGAACGACTCCGCGATCCGAAATTAAACAACGGCTGGAACAAGGATCCTGAAATCAATAATGAGCGACACGCGTAAGCACATAGACTCGGCCAGTCCTCCCCTGGGTTAACCAAGTGGCAAGGCTGGATATGTACGCGATTCAAAGTGCGTTTTACGGGTGAACATATAGTCTATATCGCCTTCTCACGTTGCGTAGCTGGGACGGCCGCAGATGTTTCCTACCTCATCGATTTTCTGCCTGCATTCCTCTTTCCCACAGGCAATCGCAGCATTCGTGCTTGGGGTGTTGCAGGCAAAAGTCTTGGTGGTCACTCTGCTTGGATAGTTCTCGGTCAAGGTAAGCGATTCAACTCATAAACCTCTTTGACATCATAGTGACAGTGTATGTAGATGAGCGTGTTAGTTTCGGGATCCCCATCATCGGATGCCCAGACTACCTGAAACTAATGCGAGGAAGGGCGACAAAGCATTCTATTCCTATTTCGCCACCCTACTTCCCGCAAGGGCTCATTGAGCTCGTCAATCGAAAAGACCCTGCGGCGAAGGCGTTCGACCGCGCAGACGATTCTAACCCGTTTCTGGGCAAAAAGATACTGATACTCTCCGGGGCGGTAGATAAACTGGTACCGTGGGAGGCAAGTCGGGATTTTGTAGAACGTCTTGAGGTGGGACCCAAGGGTGTGAAGAAGGTGATAGTGCAGGAAGGGGTTGGGCACGAATGTACTGAGGAGATGCTGGAAGAGGTGTCGAGGTTTGTTGGCGAGGAATATTTGAGGGCGTAGAGTTACATAATGGGGGGATTAGATAAGCGTGTGGTGTTGAGCCGGTTGAGGTGTAAGGCGGCTTTTGGAAACATAGACCGAGCTTGCAACTCGTCATTCCCTGTATATCTACCTACTCATTTACCTCCTCAAACCCCATACCTCATCTCTATTCCTTATATCCCCACAACCCATTACTCGAGGCACGACCCGTTCGTGCTAAAACTCCGCGGAGCCCCAAATCCAATCAAACATCCAACCTCTGCTAGTTTTCCTTTACAAGCCAGGAAACTCTGTCTCCGATGGCTCGCCGCTCCGGTCGTACATCAACCACCAACTCTGTGCATTTTCCAACGCCAGAACAATCTCGCCCCCTCCCTCAATCAACATGTCTCAACGAGAATCTCGTAACCCTGCGTACACAATGGAAATGGGCGGCCTTTAGCCAATTTATGACCACATTTTCAGCCTTGCTCAACATGGCTGATGTTACTGTTACCGTGAGGCTGCAATCATCTTCCAGTTTGCTGTTATGCCGACACCTCTTTGACTTAGGACGTTGAAAACGACCTTGCCTTTGGCTCGAGGAGGGTCATTCCGCGCATAATGCAAAGGCTGTTGTATACTCTCTCCTATGACCGGAAGATATCGTGCGTACATTGCCGCTGAATTTATTTATCCTGTTGACTTCAGACGACTCAAGGGTTGAGAATTGGCAATCCGCTCTTCGCAAGCAATACATGAGACGGGATCCAGTGGCAAATCCCCTTGGCTCCGAACCACCAAGGGAACGAACTATGACCGAGTCGCGAGAGGAGACGCCTGACAACCTCGAGGCGGGGGTTGCCCAAAGGGATTCAGAAAAGGCACGTTCTCGTCGTCGTGTCTGACAAAAACGGCCTTCATGTTCTGTCCAGGAAGCCTCAGAAAACCCACTCAACGAATCCTCTTCAGAGGTCAATCTACATCCAACACAATCCGTAACAACATCAGAAGTCTCGCGCGCCGCAACACAAGATGTTGAAGATGCCATCCAGTTAAATGGAAATCAAACCTCCGTAGACTGGTTTGATCTTCCGATTCTCGCTAAACTTGACTCGTTACACCTCTTGACAGAATGGCAATTCCAAAACCCCACACGTCTCAGGACTCTAATGAGGAGTGATGATGACCTTGCCGCTTGGGTAAAATGGACGGCCTTTCGTTTCCACGTCCACAAGCTGATAAACGATGATAGCGCCATGAACCTATTGGTTACGACAGCAAGAAGAATGCATATTGGCTGATTGGCGGTATGTGGACCTCTTGATCGCCGTAAGCATTGAACTGATGTGCAGAAGGAGATCGGTTGTGGATACAGAGAGCTCCCCCTAAACCCCCTCGGCCCCTGAAACGCAAACGACGGACCAAGAGTCCTACATCTGTCGAACAGCCCGGGAAGGTCCAGTCAAAGAAACGGCAACGTACAAAAACCGTTACAGTCAAGGCAGACGAGGCACCGAGTAGGATGGGACAGGGGCGGGCGGCAAAACTTCAAGCCAAAATCAAACTAGATGCACAAGCCAGGGAACTCGCCGAGCTCAACCGGCAAGCAAGAGGGACTAGACAGTCCACAAGGCAATCTAGAACATCCACGAAACCCCCACCACGACCAATGGGAACGCGGGTCAGCGCTCGCTTACGAGGAACACAGACAAATGAATGGCAATCGATACCAGATGAATGGCTGAACGAATTGCCGGATATCGGACAACGAACTAACTCGGACGACGGAAACACAAGTTCGCGAGGTACGAAACGTATTCAAAACGACCAGGACGACAGTGTCAGCGAATTGACTGAACTATCGGACGATTCTGATGATCCGGACACCATTCTCAAGAGATTGACCCCAGATGAGCAAGTTGGAGATTCCGTGGTTGAGCAGGCGAACGATCCCGTCAAGGAAGAAGTAGAAAAATCGGTCCTCGATGATTTCGTTGAATGGGAAACAGTACGTCAACCACCCTCGATCATCACATCTATCATGTTCCGATCTGGCGCATTCTATAGATCTGCGTAACCCTCGAAGAATGGGAGCATATAGCAGAACGTTTTGAAAAGGCAACGCATTATTTAGAAAAAGCCTTATACAAGCGCCTCGTCCACGAAATAGTCCCGGACATCACCCAAAATCTACGAGTGAGTATCTATATCCTCATTCAGTCGCAATTTTTCACCATGATTGTATTAGGAACTGGAAAAGAAAAAACGCATAGAGGAAGCGCTTGTGCACCGCAAGAGGTCATCTCGCATAGCCATGAAAGAGAGCGAACGAGAAGAAGCCCGTCTGGCGGCACAGCGACAAGCCGAAGAGGAGGAAAAAATGAGCCGTACAAGGAGACTGGAAGCCCGACGACAACGTGAAGAAGAGGAGCGCCTTCGTCGCGAACAAGCTCGAGAGCAGCGACGGAAAGAGCGAGAGGCCCGTGAGCTCCGGAGACAAGCTGAACTTGAAGAGTCAGTACCTGTTTGTTAGAGTCGTTCTGCATTTCTGAATCATCGCCAGACGTGGAAACCAGTCGAGTGACCAGGAGCCTGCAACCCAGACTAATACCACTGCTGTTTCCCCTGAGCCCTCTCAACCTCCTCCAAGACCGCACAGAGGAAGCAGAACGCAGGATTCGAGACAGCGGCTCAAACCTCGTGCAAACGGTATTGCATCTAAAACTAGCAACTCAAGTGATTGGGAACTCGATTGCGAGATCTGTCGTAAAAGGGGGGTGAACCTGGTAAGTTTAAAGAAGCGGCGATTTGAGAACAGACCCTCAGTGACTCGTGTTACAGGACGATGGCACACCTATGATGTCTTGCGGAAAGTGTTTCAAGTGGCAGCATATCGCTTGCCATGATCTGGCCGACGAACGAGCTGGCCGCGCCAAGCGTAACTGGGACGTGGTAGAGTTCATCTGTCAGCAATGCCGATCGAAGATGTTTGCGGGTACAGAGGTATCTAATCCCGCCTTCAGGGATCCTCGAGTCGTTCACCGCTCATCCCAGGGTGTTACTCTCCCTCTACCCTACCACAGTCCACCGCCATACCAATCCTACATCAGTCAAGGCTATGGCACTGCACAACTACCGCCTTCCTCCATCTCCACTCTCTACCATGCCGCCAATGGCGATTATTCCCATTACACCCAACCTTACGGTAATGTTCGCAGCTCGGGGATGCCAGATCGATACCCGACCACTGGTCAATCCTACATCCCGACCCATCATTACAACCAACATCCGTCAGCAATATCGTTTAGTCATTACCAACCTCGGGAAGGTGGATTTACCTCAAGTGGCAGACTTCAATCGGCATACCAAGTACATCACACTGAAACGTATGATCAACATTCCCGTACATCACAACACACTCCCTACAGTGATCTTCGATCTGGTGCAAGTCAGAGATCCACGGTAAGCCCCCTCAACAGCTGACTGACACTCTTCTCAACGTTCCCGTCTAAGGTTCCGCCTCCAACACAGACAGTCTGGAGTATCACAACTCCCACTGCCGGCGGTTATACAGCGTCGTATCAGAGTGCGGTGCTCAACAATGCGTCTCCCAGGCGAGACATACAACCCCAGCCTAATATGAAGCCCGGATCTTCCTCCAGTGACATCAATCAACAGGTCTATTCTAACACACAATTTAGATACCACTCCACAACCTAATAATTAGATGTAGATTCCTGCACTTCATATATTCGTGTCGGTCTTGTGTATTCGTATTTATTTCATTTGTGCATGTCCAGTTTGGTGTACCTATCGACAATGAACGACATTCCTTGAACCTTGTCATCGGATCGTTTCATAACGCTTGTAGACTGCGGACTCGAACGCAAATGGGTCGTCGTCGTAGGCTAGATCTCTGTGAGGTTTAACTTGAGATTGACAATACGTGGGTGGGGAAGAAGGATCTCACTCAATTGGGCCAAGGATACGCAGACCGCGCACATGGGTGTCTTTACCACTCATGTGATTGGCAAGAATGATCACCTGAAGGACGTAGGCATAAACGGGATTCCTTCGACGATGTCAGGTTGCAAAATAGAAGGAAGTATTTGAACATACAGCCCATCGTTATCCTCGTTCGGTTCGGCAGAGACGTCGAAGGTGATCCACCCATCTGGCTTCTCGAGGCTCAAGACCCTGACATCCTGGAGGTCACTTAGTCCTGTTCCTGCACGAACAGCCAGGGTTGCGGGTGTATAAGAGTCATCTTGTGGATAGCTAAGGTGTATGCTAATTTTCTAGGTGGACGAACGCTTAAAGTTCATCCAGAAGCATGGTGAATATGCCTACCTGAATTGCAACCTTGCTGGGAAACTCAATGGTTATGAAATGCGGCTGGGGGCCATCTGAACTGCAAAAGCATGGGTTTTGCACCTCGTAACTCGACAACAGGAGGGAACCTACTGCCAAAAGGTGTCTGGATCCCCGTCACGCAAGCACTCTGCACCGAAACCGAACTTGTAGGAAGAAACTGACCACTTTCCGCGGTTGGATATATCTGGCCAAGGAAGAACGGGTGGTTTTCTATGACCTATGACCCAAGTGAAATTAAAGGACAACAGACGGCTGTCAGGAGTGTACCTGTGTGAACTAAGGAGCCGCTGTCTTCTCCCGTTTGTGGGTTAGTGGTGGACATCAAGGTAAGTTGCCAAGATTTAGTATATACTTAGCTAAGACACAACTCAATCATTCACTTCCAACTCCTCAATGTCCACCCTGCCACTACCCCTGTCAGACTACCAGAGATATGGTCGCCAAATGATCCTTGATGGATTTGGGCTTGCTGGTCAGCTTGCTTGTCTGGTCAACCGATCTCGTACTCAACCCTCTAAGCCTGAACAGGACAGGTGAAACTCAAGCAGAGTTCTGTCGTTGTCGTCGGGGCAGGGGGTCTTGGCTGCCCGGTCCTACAATACCTCGCAGCAGCCGGTGTTGGTTAGATTTAGTAGCAACCTAGATGTTGGAAATGGCTAATCGAACCTCCGGACAGGCGCCATTGGCATCGTTGACGATGACATCGTCGAACTCTCAAATCTCCAACGGCAGATCTTGCATGCCGAGTCTTCACTTGGGGTTTTCAAAGCCGAATCTGCAGCAGACAGCATCAAAAGGTGGAGGAGATGCTCAGTCCTGGAAACCTAGTGGGCTAATCTGTACAAGGATTAACTCAGCAATACGGGTCGATGTTTTCACCTGTCGGCTGACGTCGAAAAACGCGTTGGAGATCCTTGGCAAATACGACTTCATATTGGACTGCACAGACAATGCGCCTACTCGCTATCTTCTCTCCGATGTGGCTGTCATCCTCAAGAAACCCCTCATCAGCGGCGCGGCCCAAAAATATGAAGGCCAACTAACTGTCTACAACCTCGGAGCTGATGGACCTTGTTATCGCTGTCTGTTTCCCAAACCGCCAGCACAGGAGACTGTGGGCACATGTGAGGAAACGGGCATCCTAGGAGCAGTAGCTGGGACCATAGGGAACTTGCAAGCTTTGGAAACAATCAAACTTATAACAGGACTTCATGGTAATGTCGTTACTGGCTGCAGTTCAACTCGGTCGCTCAGAATCACCTCAGACCAAAAGCCCTCTATGCTACTTTTCTCTGCGCTGAGTTCCCCGCCTTTCCGGAGCATCAAGCTTCGTTCGCGCAAGGCTGATTGCCGTGCTTGCGGAAAGGACGACTTTGATCTAGGTGTGATTGAAGAAACTGATTATGTGCAGGCATGTGGAGGACCAAGGCCAAACTGGGTAGAACGAGGTCTCGTCAACGGAGTTGCTGGACATCGAGCGAGCGTCAGAGTGAGTTGCCGCCATCCTCAACTCAGTGCTCGGTTGTCTGAGGGTTTCTAGGACCTCAAGAAGCTTCTGGATTCCGGCCAAGATGTTAATTTGCTTGATGTCCGTCCCTTGACCGAGTTTGGTATCTGCCAGTTACCGTCATCCAGAAGTGAGATTCAAAGGCTGTTGCGAAAGTAGAGATACGTCTAACCCTGTTGTGCAGGTGTACCACTGCATGAGCTTGTCGCCCAACCCGACGCATACCTACCCGGGGACGCAAAAATTCCAACATATGTCATCTGCCGCCTTGGAAACGATTCACAGATCGCAGCGGATGCACTGCGTAGCGTACGCCTCGGAAGTGACATCCGGGATGTTATCGGTGGCTTGAGAGCCTGGTCGCAAGAAATAGATTCTGATTTCCCAGTCTATTGATAGATAAATACAGAATTCTCGTACAAAAGGCTTGCATTATACATGCGATTATTTCTCTGAAGGCGTAGACACCCCAGTTAGCGACATTGGGAGTAAACAGAGCTGGCGCACACTCACTGCCGATCTTGAGCCATTTGGGTATCTTCTTGTCACCTGGTAGTAATTTAGACATGGCAGAAGGAGGATTGCTGGAAGAGCTCTGGGTTGGTCTTTCAGGATCTGGTGGTATTGGTAGATCGACAGCTTGGGCAAGAACATCCGGAAGGAGAGGTGCTGTGACATGAGCATCTAGCGAATCATATGAGACGATGAAAGGTTTAAAGTGATCTTGCAATACGAACGATTCAGACTATCATCTTCAAACCGCAGCAAGAGGACTGATGCGGGCGCTAGCTGGAGTTCTGAGAGCGATAGGCCCTTGACTTTGGGATCAGAAACCTTGAGATCGCGCTTGGGTGGTGACTGGTCTACGGAAGCATTAATGTATAGGGAGCGAAGGTAGAACACACAGAATAGCAACATACAGAGGATAAATTTGATAGGCTTCACATCATCTCTCAAAAGTTCCCGTACGAAAGCATACACAGACTTGATCCTGTCCGTGGAGGAAAAGACTTTCTCTAGTTGCGTACGGTCAGGGAATCTAACCCGAACCCTGGTCTGGAGCTTGTGTCAAAAGGGTGGGGCCAAAGGGTGGAAACCCACAAACCAGGGGCCAACGTTCTCGCTTCGCTTTCTCGGCTGCTTCTCTTACACTTCTTGGTTGAAGTGGTGCGTCAACCAGTGCACGAGTGCGAGCGCTCAGAGTTGCTTGAGCTTCCTTAAGATCCGTCGTGGTTGGCTCAAAGTACTCATCAGGCAACGGAGCTAGGATAAGTTGATGTTGGCTAGGTGATTGACAGAACAGCACAGAGCTTACGCGGTAGACGAGGGACAGCGTCGGTGGGTTTGAAGACTTTGTAAGGGACAGGCGCGACTGACTGCTGTTGCTCCCTGGGTTCTGGTCCGGGCTCTTGAGGCTGGATTTGTTCAGCGGGTTCAGACATGGGCACAGAGGATAAATGGCGGAGAGAGATGGTCAATGTTAGGTAATACATATATATACATCACAGTCACTATCACCGCTTCCGCTTTCTGCTTCCAATCTGTGAAGCCTGTTAGCAGCCTCCTCATGATTCACCAAACAAAGAATGTTCAGGAAAAATAGTTGTCTCATGCCACCAATCCCAGGACGCACTGGCGGGTGGTCCCTTTGGAGTAGGACTGGTGTACGTCGAACGCAAATTACAGAAAACATCCTGCATAGTTATACGAAACAATAACTCACCTCTCTGTCAAAAATTCACCATCGAACAAGGTAGAAACTTGTGGAAGAGAAAAAGGGAGGAAACACAGAACCAAGAAAACATGCTCGGCTCTCACCGAAGTATTTCCCACGACATTGCATCACACCCGGCATTGAAGCGGCGGAGTACTCTTCATAACCAGTCTCGATGCCTCACGAACACAATCATTCTCATTGCCACGACGAGTGCCATGATCACGATCACGATCACGACAGCAGTGATCTTGGCCCTCAGGATAGTCTGTACAACCATATTGATCGTTCCAATGTTGTCGCTTTGAACGCCAATAACCCAGGGGGGACTGTTATTAAGCCTTGGCATGAACGCTTAGACGAAGCCAAGGTATGCATTACGCTGCGCATTCAAGACATTCTCTTGAACCTCAGCTGATGCATGATCTAGTCCCTCGAATCAGACGCAGACGACCAGATGTACAGTATCTTACATTTTCTATCAAGATGAGGCGCTGATCCTGGACACTCAGGATCATCAGAGTACCTTTCACAGGTTCGGTCAGATTGCGCTCAGTGCTATTGAAAACGGGCCCTGGGAGTAAAACGCCAGCAAAGGTTCAACTTGTGCGCTAGTGCTTGTTCGTCCGCGTTGCTCGTTGCCGACTGTTGATGACAGTTCGCGAACCAAGAGAACATGGACTTTGAGGACATTGAAGACAAGACGCCTACTCAAGAGTTTGACATCGCTCAAGGAAGAGAAGTTGGAGAATATGCAGTAAAGTCAGTAGCCACTACGAACCTCTTGGTGGCAATCGCTAACCAGCTTGCTAGAACCGCCAAGTTTTCCAACGTTTCTTCCCTCACGCTGTTTTTTCCCCAAGGACAAGGTGCAGAAACAATTCAAATCTATTACCTAGGGTTCCTCGGCCACTGGACTGAGGTATTTTTATCCTCGTCAACTATTCATTATCAGCGTCTTATTATCTCCCCTCTAAAGCGGAAGAACAATCCAGTTATTACAGTCTATGAAGCACAGGCCAACATCGCCGATCATCCGAAGGTACCAGGTACTGAAGGCAATTTCAATACACCCCAAAGTTAAACAAAGGTACTGTGCAAAGATCCAGAAGTCCAGAGTTCCCTATTCCCTATAATACAGCTCATTAGATATTATCGTATCAAACTATGTGTGCCCTTTCCCGAGCCTGGACAGTCCTTAGTGTTAGCCAGGTCCCATGCCCGATGTGTTGTTACCATCCGGGTTATTTCGCTGCATGAAAGATTGTAGGACATCATAGTTCAAATTCATACTTGTCCCCGACCCGCCTCCGGTTGTGGTGCGGGCCATGTTGGGAAGCATTGTCGAGGGATTCCCCATATTCGTGAGAGGGTTCATACCAGAGCCATTCATCGAATTCATACCCATCATGTTCAGGAAATTCGCACCGTTCCCCATCGTACCCATCTGCCCCAAGGCAGGATTTAGTCCGAACTGGTTGGCCATCGCAGCGCGATTCTGCGCATTTTGTTGAAGCTGTTGTTGCTGAAGTTGTCGCTGAGCAAACGCCCGGAAAAAGTTCGCTGCAACTTCAGGTCCTGCGGCGATCTTTTGTCGAATTTGTGCTATGGCGGCGTTACGCTGCTCGACAGGCAGTTGTGAGATCAAGTTGAGCATCGCAGGGGGTATTTGTAACTGAGGGCCGGGAACTGATGGGGCTTTGGGCATTTCTGGGATGCCAGTGAGAGGGAAGAATGCACCGCACAGGCCCATATTGTTGATAGGGAAGATAAGAACGTTCTCCTTGAGAGAACCGTTAGGTAGGGTCCATGAAGCGGTAGCATACTGACAAAGGATTGTCAGTCAAATTCACGCCAGGCTGAAAACTCGCATACCATTCCCTTGGAAGACATGACTGAAACTAGCATCTGATAGTTGGTTTCATCTTCCGGTGTTCTTGCTTTGAACGTGCAAAGAACAGGCTTGGTCCGTCGTATCCATTCTTGGAACTCGGAGAGAGAAACCGCAGGTGTTGGCGCAGGTACTAAAGTCAGAGTTGACGGCCAAGTGTCTGCACGGCTACGAACCGGTCAGGTCTTATTAATAGCTGGGAGCCCCAAAGATGCATACCTATTGCTAGCATTAGAAGAGCTTGCCGATACACCTGTACGAACCTCTTTTTTGTTACCATCCGACCCTGTTCCGTTGAAACTGAGAATGCCCTCCCAAACCAGAATCGGTTGCACCTGAGTCGAGTTTGGATTTTGTGCCATCGATGGGATCGGTTGAGGAGCAGGATTCGATACGGCTCCATTGTTATTGTTGTTGCCCATCTCGCTAGAAGTCATGCTGGTGCTACCTTGCGCGCTCGTGCTGGGTGCCATACTTGCACCGAGGGGTATTTGTTGATTTCGTTTCAACTCGAGGAGTTTTTGCATCTGCGCATTAATACTAGCAGGGGCAACGCCAGGTTTGGGGATAGGAGCCGGCGTTGGCTGAGGTGGGAGATTGTTGGGTGGACTTCCTACTCCAGGATTCGGGGGCGAGGTAGGGACACCAGAGGCACTTATTGATCTGACATGAGTAATTTGAGGATTCTGGCTTGGACTTTGTACACTCGGAGGTAGTCGTGGAGTAGTCGCTGGATTCGGCTTGAAAGGAGTTTGGGGTTCCTTGGAGAGAGTGCCCGGGGATGTGACAGCTCGAGCCATGGGGGGTGCCGTGGGGTTGGTTTGCGCGGTCTGTGTACCTTCATGTCCTTGTGGGTTTGTATTTTGAGGCGCAGAATGCACGCGTCGGGCCTGTTGTTGTAGCGCTACGAGAGCTTGGTTCAGTCTGACAAACTGTTCTTTACGTTTGTTGATTTCTATGTCGCACTGATTCGACAAGTCTCCATTCCCTTGAGCCATTGCACTTTGTTTCCGGGCAGCCAGGGCTTTGAATTCCTCCTCTAATTGCTTCCGTTTTGTTATGATGAACTGTGCTTGTTGCATGATTTGCTGACGAATTTGAGGTTGGACTGCTGGGGAGGCGGCGGGTTGTGAAGTAGGTTGAGGAGGGGGTTTAGGGGCATTGGTGTTGGCGTTAGACGTGACTGGAGGCGAAGTTGCCACAGTAGCCGGTGCAGTAGGAGGGGTTTGTCCAAGGAGATTGAGAGGCGAACCTTCTGTTGCGGCTTGTATCGATGCAACTCTCGCTCGTTTGGTCTCTGGGGTACGCTCAGCAGCTACGGGCTCTCCAACACGTTTGGCTGTATAGAGTTTTTAGAGACGAGTAGGACAATGCACTGATACGACATTACCCTTGGGCTGGGCTTGAACAGGAGTAAAGCCGTTGAGAAATACGTGGTGTTGGGCCCTCACACTGAACCAGGGAGGGGTCGGACTCCCTGTCGCCGCCTTACGCAAAGGTTCAGCACGTCGAGAAGCGAAGCGAAGAGTTGATCATACTTTCGTATAGAGTTCCGGGAAACGGGGTAGGCCTGAAGAGATATTGATTCCGCTGAGTTGAATGTTGCGCTATGTAATCGTCAGAAAGGGGCCAAACGAGTCTAGCAGAGCAGTGACTTTTCACCTTCTTGAGCTCAATGGGTAACGCCTCCCAGGTCAGCGAGTCCAAGGAAGGTGACGTGTTCCATTGTGGGTGCTCCGAGCTGTCGGGAGGGGACGCTGCAATGTGAACAACACGATAGTCCGGGTCCTTCAAACCCATGGTCCGAAGGAAGTCAAACATCTGTGTGAACTTATGAGTTAAGAGATGCCGCTGGTGGAGGGGGTGCCAGAACACACGTCGAGAACAGTCGCAAAGCCCTCCAATGCTGCCATTCCTTTGCTTCCGCCCGAGTCAGTTTGCCCTATGCCTAACCTTCTGCTATCATCCTTGACGTCCTGTATGATGTAACGGAGTTCGGTGAAATAGATCTTCTTGACGATGGGGGATGGCAGTGTGTCTGCTGTGCCATAGGTGACGAAGGCGACACGAACCTTGATAGCAGGGATTACTTGAGGGCGTAAAGCGGAAGGGTGAAGGGCTTACAAGCTTGTTGGCTCCCGGAGCGATGTTGCAGCGTTGTAATAGTTGGACAACGTAGTCCTGGAAGAGACGCTTCCACTCATAGGACAGAGTGAGAGATGCTTCGACTAAAAATGCGATTGCGAGCAACTCGACTTGGGGTGGAGCATCTGTTGACATTGGAGAGGTCAGAGAACAGGTGCATTCAATTAGTCACACTACGCGGATATCACTACTGTTCGTGGTATGTAATCAACCCTAATTCTA
The DNA here is from genome assembly GCA_018524395.1 of Podaxis carcinomalis. Lineage (NCBI taxonomy): Eukaryota > Fungi > Basidiomycota > Agaricomycetes > Agaricales > Agaricaceae > Podaxis > Podaxis carcinomalis. The sequence goes on from JAEUWJ010000031.1 coordinate 24,910, forward strand.
TAATACAAAGTCCTATTCATCATATCATGTCCGTCGTGTCGTAGCACTTCATAACAACAGTCCATAATGCATGGCGAGCACCGATGCCATCAGGACGAAGCAGTCTGAAACGTGATGTCGGTGTCCCGCATTTTGGCCAGCCGTCGCTTGGGGGGCAAAGCTAGCCAGCCACTGGCTGTAATCCCAGACTGTACCAGTTCTCGTTGGTGTAAATGGTGTCGTTCTCGGATTCGTAGGAGTAAAATTATCAGCAACGGCAGTTGTGACACCGTTGATCACAGTAGTATACGTGTAGGGTGTAACACCGCCTGCAGCATTTGGGGTTGGATCAGGCTGTCCAACAGGTCCCTGTACTGGAGGAGCGGCTGGTGCAATTGTTGTTTGGGTTGTAACGGTAGGTGCGGTTGTCGGTGTGGCCGGGGTGGTGGTGGCTTGCGGAGGCGCACCAGGTGGTGTGGTTGTCTGTGTTGCCTGGCCAGCGGGTGGTAACGTTGTGCTGAGATTCGAGTGAGTTGGATGTGTGGTTGACACAAGTAAAAACCGCCTACATTGTCTGGGTTGAGGGGGCACCTGCAGCGTCTGTTGTTGCAACGACAACCACACTGTTGCCCGCCCTGAAATGAGAGCAAACTCAGAGCCTTCTTCCTGGAAAATCATGCAAAATTGCCTTACGGATCAACGATTGTCTGCGTCTGTGCAGAGGAGAGGAAAGCAAGAGAGACGCAGAAGAGGAACCGTAGGATGTTCATGGAAGTGAATGGAAAGTTGTTCGCTGAACTCTTCTGGATGGGGAGTTGGAGTCTACTATAACAGTCACGTGCAAACTTTGCAGCCTCAAGCCAACTCCACTTCATTTACTAGAAATTGTACTCCTTTCCCACTCTTCTCCCACTCGTCCGCATCTTCACTCTTCTCGTAAGGCGGTAAGTACTTTTTGCGATAGTCTCTTTGGGCCTCTGTCGACACCCCAACCCGATTGTCCCGGGCCTTCACCATTTCATGTGGCACTTGTTCGTCCGACGTGTAGGACCCCATCAAATGGGGCGGTCCTAGGGGCAAGTCCGACGAGACATCAATTGCCCACGTGTGAATGGTCTTTCCGTATGTTTTCTGTAGTTCGAGCATGGCCGGCTGTTCTGCCATGTCGATTACAAAACCTAAAGTCTCTCAGCGATTCGAATTGCGAGGTACAACAGCGGTGATGCTCACCCGGAATAATACCCTTAGCCTGTGAAGACGATGAGCCAAAGTGAATGGGGGAAAGGGCCGTTCATTGTCTCACCTCGATTTGCAACAGTCCACTTTCGATCTGTCAATCTGTGAGACTAGAAACAAACCAATTGGAGGTTGTGACAAGCCTCGTATTTATGTGAATGCCAGTATTTCTTTTCTTCCTTGGGCAATGATTCGAATATCTACTGAATGAGTGAGCACGGACGTTGGTGGGCGAGATGTAAAGTTAGGAGCACCGTCTCAGACACAATGTACTCTATGCCAATTAACTTGGCGCTCGGGCTGTCCGAGTCGTAGATGATACATTGATGGAAGTCTTTCGAAAGGTGAGTGCAATAATGATGTGCCTCAACGTGGCGGCTGCGGTCATATCTAAGGGCGGTCGGTAAAGTTGGGATTGGCTCTGAGTGTGAATAGTACAAACGAGTATGTGTGGAATGCACAGAGATGTTGGTGTATGCCCTTGATGGGTTCAAAGGACATCATAGCAGACCCTGCAGCGCTATAAACGGAAGAGTGGTAGATGGATTGCTTCTGTGAGGGATTCATAGCAAGAGGTGGTGGGCGCTTGAGCGGTATGTCTGATGTCACCGTGCAAGCTCAGCGCGTCATATTAATTAGGGGGCACACGTGACGTGAAAGTGCAGAAGCGGTGTGTTTTTTTCGAAATAACATTTGTACGACATCCAATTTTGGCGATGATTGATCGATTCCTGGTAGATGGAGCTGGGCTGCGTTCTCTCTCTTTTTCTATCTTCCAACTACGCCCAGCTCGCTTTTCAACCTCTTCTCCTTTTTTCGCAAAAAAAAGAATGCCGCCAAAGAAGGCCGCTCCCCAGGAAAAAAGAGCTCTTCTCGGGCGACCCGGCAACAACCTCAAGATCGGAATCGTAGGTTTGTTCTCCGCCCTTCCTTTCCTTTCATCCCTTCACATCTATCTAGGTCTTCCCAATGTCGGAAAGTCCTCCTTCTTCAACGTTTTGTCAGAAACCGGTCCGTCACGTTTCAACCCTCAATCTCGACTCTCGTCACTCATATGACTACAAGATCTCGGCAAGGCCGCCAACTTTCCCTACGCTACGATAAACCCAGAAGAAGCTCGGATTCCTGTCCCGGACCCTCGCTTCGACTGGCTTTGCGAAGTCTACAAGCCGGTTTCCAAGGTCCCCGCCCACCTCACCTGCATTGACATTGCCGGTTTGACGGCCGTATGTAAAACTTTGCTGCCTTCCATACCCTCTTTAAGCCTTGCCTTCATAGGGTGCATCTACCGGGGCTGGTCTTGGAAACGCTTTTTTGTCTCATGTTCGTGCTGTTGACGGTATCTTCCAAGTCGTTCGTGCCTTCGACGACGACGAAGTCACCCACGTGGAAGGAGATGTCAACCCTATCCGTGACATGGAAATCATTCAAACGGAACTTAGGCTCAAGGATATTGAGTGGGTCGAGAAAACTCTGGAGAATATGAGGAAGACTACGAGGTCTTTGGGTTCCACGAGCTTGGCTGACAAGGCCAAGAAGGAGGAGCTTGTACGCGTTTCCATTTATTTCCGTCCCGTATCGACTGAGGCTCACTATCGAGAAGGCCACAGTAGAGAAGGTCTATAAAGTCCTCACCGTTGACAACAAGGATGTTCGTAAAGCTGAGTGGACAAATAAAGAGGTAAGTTTCAGAACCCATATTGTCATTGGGATGAAAAAGAGCGTTGCTCGAATAACCCAGCTCTTTGAGGAGGGAGTAACGCCCCTACAACCAGTGAAATTCGTACCCATTTCTGATTTATCTTTTGTCACGGTTCTCGCCCTTTCCCTTACTGATGACTCATTTTCAGGTGATTATCACGCGTTTATTTTCTTTCATTATTTCGGATGAAAAAGAGCACCAGGCTCGAAAACCCAGCTCGTTGAAGAGGGAGTAACGCCCCGCATTCTCGTGAAATATGTGTTCCCACTGATTCTCGTCCTGTGTTAATGTCTTGTTTGACTTTGTACTCACCAAGTTATTCCAGATCGATGTTGTCAACAGCCTACAACTCTTGACCGCCAAGCCTGTCACATACCTTGTCAACTTGAGCGAGAGAGACTACGTCAGGAAAAAGAACAAGTGGTGGGTTCACATTTGTCCATTGTTAGTTTCTTCTCTCATCTTATATCGGAAAGGCTTCCCAAGATCAAGGCCTGGATTGATGAAAACAACCCCGGTGATCCTCTCATACCTTTTTCCGTGGCTTTAGAAGAGCGCCTTGGACGTCTATCCCCAGAGGAAAAGAAAGAAGAGGAGCAGAAGCTCGGCACTACCAGTGCCCTTCCCAAGATTACCCAAGCCGGTTACTCAAGTCTGGATGTTCGTCGCACCCAATACTTGGTTTGCAAAATGCCTGCTGACTTAGCCTGCAGCTCATCCGTTATTTCACCTGTGGGCCGGATGAAGTTCGTGCCTGGACAATTCGCAGAGGCACAAAGGCACCTCAGGCCGCTGGTGTCATCCACTCTGACTTTGAGAACAAATTTGTTTGCGGTGAAATTATGTCCTATGATGATCTCAAAGAACATGGAAGCGAAGCCGCTGTCAAGGCTGCCGGCAAGCTCAGACAACAGGGCAAGCCATATGAAAGTAAGTATTCTCGGAGAAAACAGAAAACGCATCTGACTCATGTCATCACAGTGGTTGATGGTGACATTGCTTACTGGAAGGCTGGTGCATAGGTCTTGTGGGTGATAATGTAAATACAACAGAGTGGTATACGAGTATATTATGATGCAGGTTCATGAATAAGTTAGCGGTCCATGCATGGGTCATCGGTGACTGGAGGGGAGCTCTCGTCGGGCATTCACATTCCAGCGTCGTCTATCTCTCTCCCGCTCCCGCTCCCTCTCCTCTTCATCATAATCACCACCGGTTCTACGTTCCAAACGATGTACGGGCCGCCGTTCAGGACTTCGCGACCGGCGAGTAGAGCTGCGTCGGCTGGGTGATCTTGACCATGAGGAGCCTCTCCGTCTGGGTGACCGTGAGCGAGACCTATCTCTTCCTGACCGCCGATAATAAGAGTCCGAATCTTCACCCCGCTCGCGTGCTTTGCGTTCCAGTTTGGCCAGCTTCTTAGCTTTCTTTTCCTCCTTTCTTTCTGCCTTTCTTCGCTTTTTTTCTTCCTTCTCTCGTGCTCTCTGAAGAGCCTGTTCGTCCGTCTCCATCTTAGACTGAACACCAGATGATGAGGATTCCTCGACCTCGCCTTTTGGAGCCGGTTCAAAACCCCTGCAATGGAAATTCTTTGTAAGGGGAGGAGGGCGATTGGTAGTCGAGGGTCACTCACAGTGCGACAGCCAGAGCATCAGCCTCGAGTTGCTTGATGCGTTTAATTTCAGCAGCTTTCTCTTCCTCTGTATCTTGCTTCTCGCGGTTATACCAGTGGATATCTTTGTTCTTCTGCCATCTGCCAGTTGGAGCGTTGATGCTGTGACCAAGATAATGCTGGAGGGATGATGATGAGTTGTGTGCTTAGATTTGGGGTTGGATAACGCACTTCTCTGTCTTTGTCTGCCGAAACGTCGGACCACTTGAACTCTGCCTGGCCACCGCGGGTGCCTCCCCTGATTGGCTCAAACATGATGTTGGAAGGGGCAATGAAGTTGAGGAGAAAAGTGGAATTCAGTGATTGGTGGTGTGTTTACGATTATTTGTGAATGATGGTCAGAGAGCGGGTTGTGTTTGAAGCTGCTCTATCACTTCCACAAGAATGTCCAGCCAGGACCCCTCCTCCTCTGGTATCTTATCCGGCGTATTTGGCTTCCTCGCCAGAGAACTGGAATCCTTTGTTACCACCGCAACAGGCGGCCAGGTCCCAGAAGTACATATTCCTGTCCTACTTCCGTCCTCGTTCATAATTGACGCGTTTTCTTCAGGGACCACAGCCCTCAAGGTCCACCAAGTCCTCCTCGTCCCGATCCCGCAAACGTAGAAAGCGGTCAAGAAAGCGCGAGCCCACTCCGTCGTCCTCTTCGAGCGAATATGATTCTGAAGACAGCGAACCCCATTCTCAGCGCGGGGGAGAGGGTGAAGACCGTTCAACCCCGAAAGGTCATCGAAAACGCAGGCGCGAACCAGAACCCTATATTCCTAAAAGTAGAAGACGCGTCTTGCGTACCCCCTCTCCTGCACCCGACCAAGGTGCGTCGTATGGGCTCAGTTCCCTCCTACCCGACTCGAACCATACCCATCTCTAGATGTCGACACGGCTGCCCCCAAACCTGAACATATTCAGCCAGAACGCGAAATAATGGGCCCACCACCGCTACCCAAGCCTGGGTTGAAACGAAGAAAATCAATCACTATGCCTGGCTCCCTTTATCCACGTTCTCCGTCCATGGATCCTGAACCGCTCTTCAGATCTGCAGACAACCTTCACAAAGTGAGATTTACCCCTTCTTCCTCTTCTCACCCCCGACGCGCGGAACCACCTCCAGAGGCTGGGCCATCACAGCCTCTTACGCCCAGAATGTCCAATTCACCTTCGTCACATTCCCCTGTTAAAACCGCGATCCAGAGGTTCCATGTCGGAGAGAATAATGCAGATCCTTCTATCCTCCTTCCTAATATCAACAGAACAACACCTAACAAAGTCAGAGGAAAAGTCATTACCTCCCCGGGAAGGTCTCCCGACGCTACCCTTTCTTATAAGGCCAAAGGAAAACAACGTGCCATTGACTTGACGGACACAAATTCCGATCACTCAGAGCACGAAGCATCAGGGGAGTTACGTGTTAGAGGCAAGGAACAAGAGCTTAAGCAAGCAATTCGACAACATCTGGAGAATGAAACCAGGCGTGAACGACAACAGACAGAGGAACCTCAGGATTTTGACCCCCATGCGGCGGAAAGGGAGAGAGAACGGGATAAAGAGCGAATCCGCCAGTTAGAAGAAGAGATTCGATTACTTAGAGAAGAGGTGAGTCTGGTTGTCTCGACTTAGAAGTCATTCTAACACTTCCGAAGCTTGCTAGAAGACCGTCTCAAAATGATTCAATGATCTTCCCTCCCCCTCCCCCTCCTCCGCCTCCGCCTCCGCCACCACCGCCGAATGAAGCTATCCGTCTACTACCAACTGTTATGGATGATGCGAGCATTCTCTTCACAGCTGCTAGAGCTTCATTGAAGCATCAACCATCACCAAAGGAGAAACCTATAAACCCCCCACGCGTCTCTCGTCGTCAAGGCCAGCCCACAATCGGAGTTACGCCTGACAAGATGGCAGCATTTCTACAGGAGATGAAGTCTGTTAGGCTGCGGAAAACAGGGAGGGACTTAGACTCGTCCAACTCGTTCTCCTCTGGCTCCTCGAGGGCACTATCTGGTGGAGGCAACTCGTCCTTCAAAGCCTCAAGAACAGATGACGCAACACGCATTGACGAGAATGCGAGCTTTTTGTCCCGAAGTCTGACCGCTCCCCGGCCTTTCCGCTCTGCTGCTCCTGCACCACTTGCTCCTCGGGCAGGCGACAAGCGCAAGAGGCAAGATACTCTTGAGAGAGGGCCTCAAAGCGCCCGTAGTAAGCTATTTTCTGACACAATCTAAGCAACCGGCTGACCTTTGCACAGATCTACCTCAGAAGCGCCCCTTGATGCCAGCTGTTCAATTGACCAGTCAAACACAAGTGCAAACACAGTCCTCTTCTTCGGGTTCATCAACTTCTCCAGTTGGCCTATTCTCCGAACCCTCTAGCTCTTCCACAGAGCCAGCCACGAGCGATCAAGGACCATCAGCCCCTAGCTGGCCGACGCAATCCACAGAACCAGAGGCTCCCACACCATCACTGTGTTCCGACAACGACCCAGAAAGGGATGATGAACACGATCAACCCCCCTCGACGCCTCCTCCGATGTTCCCTTCGCGCAATATGTATCGCTTCCGTGGCACTGGCGTTCCAGTCTCGCCGTCAGAACGTTCGCGAAGTTCTATCCAGAATAAATCCCTTCTTCTACGAGTCCGAGAACGAGGGCGAGAGGAAGAACACGAACAAGAACACGAACATGAGCCAGACCAAGGACAGGCGCGAACACAAGAAACCCCTCAACACGCTGATCAACACGCCGACTACGAAGATAGCTTCGTACCAATCCATCCTGTCACACCCGAAGATCCAACGAAAACCAGCTCAGAGTCGACGATATTCGAGAGGAAACGCCTACCTGTGTCACCTTTACCAAACAAATCACCCCGCAAGCCGCATCCCCCAGGTCGCCGTCGGTCAACGCCTCATCCAAAGAAGCTATTACTTCCTCCTGACGATCATGAAGACCAGGAACCACCGCCAGTGCTCACATTCGCAACTCCGCCTGTTGCCATATCCACTCCTGCATCTGCTACCCAGGCTCCACCGAAACCGTCATCAGATACACCCGACGTCTTTAATGAATCTCGGGCTCCTCGTCCACCACCTTCGAGAATTCCAGTCCCGTCAACACGCCTACGTACCACTTCCTATAAACTGCCCTCCGCACCAAAGGCTCAGCCTAGGAGACGGTTAACACTTGGTGAAGAACTTTGGATTGCCCAACAATCCGACGAATTGAATGGGGATAACGAGGATGAACCGGAAAATGGTCTTTATGTGGGCACAGGGATGAGGAGCAGGAGCCAAAGTTTCCTTGCCCATGGAGGTGCTGGTGGAACGCCTGTGACTATGGAATCGGGTTATGTAGAAGGTGAAGAAAAAGAGGGATCCCCTGAAGCTCATCCGGACCTTGTAGGAAAAGGCTAGCCATACTTTTGCGTACTATTGGGTGGGTGGAGGGAGGATGGAAACTATCTATTGTCTTCATGGATTCATCTCATCCTGGTGTCCTGACTATCTATGTGTATATATTGTCCCTTCATCTTGCTTTTGTTGACTGCATAGCTGGTGTAAACATAATACGAATCTGGTCGTTTGTGTAGATGTCGAAAGCAGCATCATTACAGCAGCGAGTAAACATTACAAATATATAAAAACGAACAAAACAAATAGTATGTCCATGAGAATGCAAATATTAACATATCGCGTCCTAGCGGTATCCAGTGTAGTTTTCATAACTGGGAGGTGATGACGGTGCTTGTCCAGAGACAGAGGCACGCACAGCGGCGTAAGGGTCCGCATATTGCATCGTTCTGCTGACGCGAGGGCCAAGATCAGGTTCGGGAATAATTGGAGGTCCACTTGTTGCTGTGCGTGCAGGTGATGCAGTGCCGTATGCAGAACTGTAGTTAGGGGAGGCTGTACCAAAACCGGTAGGTGCAGGGTCTGAAAACGCGCCGTACACATCCATGCTTGGGCGTCCAGCCAAAGGCTGAGCGGTTGATGCAGGGGTATAACCAGAGGCTGACGGAGCAGAATACTGATTCGAGTCAGAGAAGGGGTTCGCCGCACTGGGTGAATCATAACGAGCGGAAGATTGACGAATGGGAGGGATTGAAGTGTAGCCTTCTTCCTCCTCCTCTCCTTCCTCAACATCGTGTTGCTCTTGGGGTGGACGGAAAGGAGGATCACGTGGCGCACCAAGTTTGCCAGAGCGCCATTGGAGAATGAGATAGACGAGGGATGCAGCCCAAAACCCTGTAAGCCATCAGGATAACAATAGAAAGAAGCAGATCATAGGCATACCAAAAGCTAGCCAAAGAAATATGGCACCAGCCTTCTTGGTGTTACACCACCCAGGCAAGCCTGCCTTGAAATCGTCACCTTTCTCCTCCGCACTGGGGTCGTTGTCGGGGTTTTTACATCCCGGCTGGGTCCAAGCGGAAATGGTCACGATGAAACTGATATAATGTTGTCAGCTAAACCCCCGGAAATAAACCAAGAGAGAAACTCACGCAATCAACAGACTGAATGTAGTTCCAGTACCCGTGAGAATAAACCCGACGCGTACTTCTTTCAAAGCACGAGCGAGCCGAACAAATTTGTCATATTTTTCATAGATAACGGGTATCAGGAGCATGAATGCTGATAGAAACATGCCCGCAATAGTGACGAATAGCGTGAATCCTGTGAGTCCCGCTATGACGTAGTTAAACAGGTTAGTACGACGACACGTCTTAAAAAAGAGAGACGTACAAGGACCAACGCCGTACTTGGCCTGGAAGCTTGCGACACTGGCAAAGCAAGCCATGGCGAGGAAGTTGAAGAAGATTTGGGAGGCGTGGAAGACGATGACTGGTTTGGGAACGATCATCTGAATAGGAATGGGTCAGTGTTTGGAGACCTTTGTGAATTTAGGAATGTCGAGCACCCAAATCCATATTGTCCACAAGATGGGAACAAAAAGCAGGAAGACTAGCTGGCCCGAATCCTCCGCCATGCTGAGGACAGAAAGAACAGCATAGCATGCTTACGTAAAAACGAAGCTGCGGCTATGAAGGCGCTGCTTCACACCACATCGAACATGCGGACAGACGTTGGGCAGAGCATGTACAGCGCCGGGGGAAGGCTGGAGAGGTCACTCACATAGTCTTCAAACGCACCCATCCCATGGCTATTGCCTATCCCACCGGACATGGATGCTGACGGTTTCGAAGATTTAGCCGGGACGAGTTTCGTTACTGCATCGGATATTCGATCTAGGAGAGTCATTATGAGCTTGTTGGCAGGTGACTGGACACGCAATTAATGGTGCAAGGACAGATGAAATGAGATCGCGAACGATGTGGTGGTGGTTGAGGGAAGAGAGGGAATGCGCACTGCGGACGTGGTAGAAGGCAAGACGGGGATAGCAGAGAGGGAGAGTATCAACACAGCCACGTGCCCTCTCCACTGCAAATAAAAACACGACAATGGATTCCAATGCTGCTACATTAGCGTAGTATAGTGTAAACGAGTGAAATGCAAGAACGTGACAGCACTCAGGACATCAGATCTACAAAGAACAAGGCCACAGGCCGCAAACTAAAAAGAAATCTGCTTCAAATATCTGGTATTAGCGAGAGAAAAGGGTCAAATGCAATGCAGTAATAGTCGCGTCCACTTCTAGTCCATACTGCAGTCTGTCACTCTGGCAACCCACCACATCGTCACCGAGCACCAAAGGCATCATAAGCAGTGTTGGGTCCTGGCGATACCCTTCCCGTCGAATACGCTGCCTGTGGTCCAGGAGATGGTCGCCCCCCGTACGCAGCGTTGGGCCCAGGTGAAGCTCTGCCTCCATAAGCCACCTGTGGTGCAGGCGAAGCTCTGCCTCCAAAAGCCACCTGTGGCGCAGGCGAGCTTCTTCCATACATGGCGCCATGTGCTGGGCTCTGGCGTCCGCCATCATACAGGTAATCAGGAGCAGGGCTTGCCCGACCAGTGGGACCTCCAAGCTGCGTCATGGGATAAGCCTCAGGTTGCCAATCGCCTGCACCGTTTTCAATAGTGCCGGGCACTGGCCCACGGTAGGGATCATAATAGGCCGTGGATGTCGAGGGATCATCCCTATATGGTTGATTTGGATTGAGATGGGGCAAAGGCGGTACGGCATATGGGTCGGGACCACCAGCGCCGAAATCTGGCGTAGAGTAGTTGGAGGTGGAATTAACCCGTGACAAATCTGTCTCCGAGCCTGTGTCAATGCCTGCACGACCCGTCTCGCGTGTGGGGAGGGGATGCGTTTCAGGGTTACCGGAATGAGTGTTGAGCTCTGGCCATTTGATCGCTTCGTCTGTGCGCCGATATATGAACAAGTGCTAGATAAAAACAGACAAAACCCTTACTGTCATCAAAATCAGAGAATCTCTTTCGAGTGAATTTCCAAACAAAGAAGCCAATGATACCAATCACTGCAACGCCGGCAGCGACTGACATACCAACGATTGACCCAGTGGACAGGCCACCACCGTCGTCGTTCGGTTTGGTTGTGCTTGTGGGCAAAGCGGTGCTGGAAGAGGTTTCAGAAGCGCTATTGACGACTGTAATAGTAATAGCATCTCCTTCCGCATTGGTGGTCGTCACAGCCGCTAGACTGGTGAGAGGTGGTGCCACGACACTGGACGAAGGTGGAGAAGCGGGGGGTGTAGATGGCACATCTGTTGGGCCTGAAGTGATGGGTGGGTTCTGAGACGCTGTGGTCGGCGTTGTTGCCGCAGTGGTCGATATTTCTGTTGGCGTTGCACTTGTTGGAGCTGTTGTTGGAGGAGGTTGGGTTGTCTCTGCGTGCTCCGTAGTTGAGGCAGTCGTCTGCGGGGTGGTGGTCACAGCTGGAGGACCTAAAATCTGACGAGGATCATGGGCGGCAAAAGAAGAGCTCGCGAGGACGAGGGCGAGCATGCATGGCCAAAGGAGAGGGGGCTGCACCTTCATGCAGGGCTTCTATGTAGAGAAAACAGTGGACAAGAGATTCAAAGTCGCCCAGGACGGCGGCGAAGAAGGAGAAAGGACAGAAAAGCTAATGTCACATTTCCAAGGTCACGGGAAGTGGCTGTGTTCCCTACCAACCATCAGTCTGGGTGCACAGGTTTTATACCACTCATTCCATGTCATTTCCGTCCGAATTTCCACTACAGTACCTTGCCTGTCCGTAACGCGTGTTTGTCCACGCCGCAACGGTTAACGCTTGCGATTTTATTTTTGACATTTCTTCGCTTATGCCATGTATCGCTTGGTTCCGTTACCTTTCTGTTCTTGTAAAGGCAACTATGCTTCCGGAACTGGGTTACTGATACCAGATGGTTGCAAAAGCTCGTTGGTGTATCTACATCACACGGCCGTGATATTGACCGAACAAGTGATCAGCCGCAGACCTCAAGGTCTCGACTCTCCATTTCATTAGAAAACAGTACGTTTTCGCCACGATCAGGACAGGTAGCACACTCCTCTGCCATTTAATTTCATCCAGAAAGGTGAAAGTACCTTGACGGTCCTTGCTGGTATCTCTTCGACCAATGCCAGTATGAGTAAACCGAGCATTGTCGGGTATGTCTATCTAGCTCATATCCTTAACTTGCTACCATAGAAGTTTGAAATCGCAATACATGGTGCCCATCGGCTCGTTAATGCCTTCGCTTACGCCACTGGAACAAATGCAGACATTGTATCCCCAGCTATCTGTGCCCCGTGTATTGATGATATACCTTATCGCTCTAAACCTCCTCTTACAGCACCAGCATTTAGGCATAAGAGCCGCAATTGACTAACTCACGGTCCCCAGAGTCGCGCCTATAGTCAGAGTAAATACTCTTGCGAACAGCATTCTTTTTGTCCGACGCCTACAAAGATATTCCCATCGTCACCGAGAGCCGACTTTTCCTGCACTGATCTACATACTCATGGTGTAGGTTCAGTGCGACCACCTCAATGTCCTCAGCCCAAACTCACACCTCGCTCCGATAACGACCTCGGGAAGTGCGGCCACTATCAACATATTACTTCGACCGTTGCCCTCTCCTTTTCTCCGGATGGATTACTCCTGTTGTTCGACGTTTGTAATTGGATATCAATTAAATATTCGTTCGTTCTTCTCAAATAACAGCCGGAACAGTTATAGCCAGAGGGATCAAACTACCGAACCCATCGGGGAAGTAATGACAAGTAACTGACTCGGTGCATTCTGCTGGGCTGATGGAAGATCGGGACTCCAGGGGAGACCAATTTTTAGCATTAAGCATGACCTAATTAAAGGATATGGCTCGGGGTTTTAATGATGCAATAAGACAGCCTCCATCACCCCAAGTCAACATGTAGTCTTCCATCCAAACAAGAAGTTACCATTAGGTCAGCTGGTCGCGATAACAGGACGTTTTATGCACATACAGTTCTTCCCAAAGTCGATCCTATATTTTGCTTCCAAGGCTCATGCGGGATGTTAAGGTCGGCGGCGACAGAACTTCACGTTGGAGTATTTTGCAGCATCGTTGGACTCCATGGTCCATGGTCCATTTTTAGCGTTCGGCGTCTCTCGTCTTGTGAAATATCAGTGACTGTGACCCTTAATACGAGAGCCAGGCGGAATAGCCTCATGGCAACTTTGGAAATGTCTCTCGTCAAAGATATTTATCCCAGCATCGCCCGAGCTTCTTATTTAGCATTAGGTGCCCCGGAATCGTTGAAAGAGAGGTGTCCTTGCTCACGCGGTACTCGCTTCCCGAACTCTAGGTCTTCACTTTACAACTGTTAAATAGCACACCAACAGCAACTTCATGGGACCGACCAAAACACTAGTTGCCGTGACAGGCCACCCACTCAGATTGAAAGACAAAAGTTGTATTCCCGTGACAATCCGAGTCGACAAGAAGGCAGGCGACTCTGGAAGTTGTATTTTCTGGTACTATCATGTCTACCGTATATATTCCAAGCTCTGATACTGGACAGCAAAAGGTTTATGAGCAAACGCGAGCGCCTACTACAGCTATGACTTAGTAACCTTCCAAGTTCCAACAGCTTTTGTAGCACAGCCCTCTGGAGGGGTGAGCATTCACTTCTTTGCTGCTATGTCTCTACTATATAGCCAGCACCCCTTTCTTTTTTCAAAGACATAACACTCCCGCCAACCCGTCGATGGATGATGGAACCCGACGATACTAACATCTCGATCTTCGTAACTGGGCCAGGCGACGAGAACAAGATTATGGACTGGAGATCCGCTGGTCCGACTCCAGACGACAGTCCATCAAGCTGGCCGTTTTTCGATGCAGAAAGTGTGTAACTTAGTGCATGTTGCCTACTCCACAGCTGAGGGACTGATGTCGCTTCAAGGTTTTCCAGATGTCAATCCCAGTGGCATCCTTCACCCATTCGAAAATCCTGCCCTGAATGAGTCGAGCTGCGGAACCTCCACAGCTTTAAACCAGCAACCGGGAAACATCGACTTGGCCGACCACACTAAAACGGTAATAACTTATCCGCATGCCTTTTCACCCCAAGGAGACGGCGGAGGTGGTTTAGCTTGTAAAGTCGAATCGCCTGGTGATTGGGACAGCCTTATAAACTTGAATGAGGCCTTCAGTCGGGAGTTTGGTCCCTTAACGAGCGCAAGATCAGGTATCGCTGCAATCCCTTTCGGCAGTCCAGCTCTCACAGCGTGTTACACAGATCTCACCATCTCGACGGGGAGAGCTTACCGGCCGGGACAACACATGCTCCTCCCGATCGAGACAAGCTTACCCCCTGGTCCCTTGGTCGATCAGCCTCCCTCGGGTATTTCCGAGCAAAGCACTATTAATAGTACACCCATCAACAGCTCTCCTTCAGATAACAGCTGTGGAAAGGGAATTGGGTGGGCATCACCCATTCGAGGATACGCCTATCCGTCACATCGTCAGCGTAAGCGATCCTCTAGTGCCTGTGGCAACCCGCAGTCTGTTGGGAATCATATCAGAAAGCGATCATCAAGTGATGCCTATACTGCAATTGACAGCGGCTCCGCCAGGTCGCCCGCACTTATAAGCTCAGACTCTTCCTATCTTAATATCCCAATGCATAGTCAGTACAACCACGCAGCCTTGTGGGGCCCCGAATGGCACTCCAGATCCCAGTCGTCTATGGACTTGATAGACCTAGCAGGTCAACTCCGTTCTGGCTCCAGCGCCGGGGGGTTATCCTCCGTAGGGCAGGCCCGAGAACCCCCCTGGAACTATCATCGCAACCAAGGTATCGTCTACGTCCCTGGTCTCCCCACCGTGCTCCTAACTGTCTTCAGCACTCGCTCACTCTCCAGTCGATGACGGGTCGGACACTGGCCAGACATTACAGGGGGGTGCAAATCACTTCAGAGCACAAGTCGCATCGGAGGCTGTAGTGATTGCCGCACGGAAGAAACGAAAGAATCAAGATGGAAAGGTCTTCCCGTGTGATTTTTGTGGACGGGAGCTGACCACCAAGCAGAATCTACAATGTAAGTGACTTCCCGAACCTCGGGCGCGTTTTGATATCTTCGCCAATTAGACCATATCTGCGCGCACTTAGGCAAACGCGACTATCTGTGCAGTAAGTGCGAGAAGTCCTTTACGACACCTCACGTCCGCAACAGACATGAAACGCGATGTCGGAGCTCAGATAACGTTGACTTTTAACACGGTGTTAGTTATTATCGATTCGTTCGAAGGCAGTGTAGCTCGCGAAGATTTTATTCGCCTATTATTGATTTGTATCGATGACCCTGTATATACCCCCTTTCTGTAGCACTTCTGCTCTGAGCTTTGTGTTTCATTTGTTGAATGTGATACCTATATAATGCCTGCGTAACAATTCTCGCCTATGGAGGCTGGATAAAGGAGAAGTAATAAATGATCGGTTTGAAGAGTGACTATTGGTATTTGGGTGAAGAAGAATGGACATGAATACCCAAAGCCCCAGATGGTGATGGCGCTTCGTGATGTGCATCTGATCACCTATGCCGAGGTGCTTAATAAAGGGGGAAATGGGCGAGTGGGTCCATAAGCAAGTTGGATGAGCAGCAAGGGATAGCACGACGATGCGAGAAATTCGGTGCATCAAAGAAGGTTAAATAGGGGACAGGCGTGGCATGCAAGGTTAGCTACGAAATGCCACCTGGCTCTCAAATGTCAAATTACACCTCGCTCGTCTCCCGCCAGGTGTGCCATTTTTCTAACACGCCCACAAGTAAGGATAGGACACTGTCATCCGGGACATTCGGTCTAATTCCTAATACGAGGTCTGATGAGAAATCTTTCTTAGATTACCGTATGCATCGGACTGTTGTTTACTAGTCAGGGGGGCAAGCGTTTTGGGGCAATGCTAATAATCAGGTTTCAGAGAACCCGACATTCAAAGGTTTCCAAGTATCCTCGCTGAAAGCACGTGGGTTAACATAGCATTTACCACATGAACTGGTCGTCATAAGCGGCTCCAGTATGATTAATACTAGCGTACCGCACGTAATTGCATTTAAGGACGGACAAAGCGCGAGAGTTGACGGCGCAACAGGAACTCTTTCTTTCCCATCTCGAATAGGTGACGTGAGGCTAAAAATAGACATAGACAATTCGTCATTAGCATTTTGACTATGTCCTCCCACCGAGTTCCATTAACTCCGCAACTCCCCGTGTCTGATCGATCGTGAGGATATGCTTGGGGACGATTTGGTTGTACAATTGATCTTCTTTCATCACAGCTCACACATCGTATACCTCCGTCACTACCACCATGGCGGGTATTCAGCCAACACGTGCGGTCAATGCGAGTCTCATAGAGCGCCTCTGTCTGGTTTCCAATCAGTCACAACCTCCTGCAAAACACTGCCCTATGAATGTCCTCTCGTTTATTCGCATGTTTGTTTGATGACGAAGGCCCTCGGCTACATCCCACACCTCATATGGCGTGCAACGTGCTTTTGAACGCCCGCGAGGCTTTCACAGCCTCGTAGCTTCGTGTTATACGCCAATGTGCATCACAACAGCATATTACTTCTTTGCTGGGTGTATAAGTAGCCTTCACCCTGCTCTCCAGCTCGTCCAGTTCGGTTCTCGTATACTTCGTTGATGCAGTACCCCAGTGCGAAGTGAGTCAAAGTTATACTTTCTTTTAGGTTTAGTCACTGATACGCGTTTTACAGCATTCAGAAGCATTCCTCCACAGCGACGCCACCAAATAACTGCTTCTCCTCATCTTCTATGATCCCACCATACACCCGAAGCCCCTCTGGATCTCTTTCCCATCACCAATCGTCGCATATGTCGCAGACGAACCCCGTACTTCTGGTTGAACAGCAAATAAACTCTCCCTTGCTCCTTTTTTGGCACACACAGCAACAGCATAATATACCCAACACGATGGCTATGGTTCCTTCGCTCGTGGCTAACGGCTGCTATCCGGAGGCTCGATCTGTCTCTGACGCTGTTCAGGCCTCGACGACCTCCACCAGGGCGAATGCAAGGTTTCAGTCCGCTCAATACTCGCCCCCATCCCCCTCATATGCCATAGAATATGCCTCCGCCGAGTCCCCCTCCGACAGCGCATCGCTGTATACTGTGCCCCAGCTTACCTCTCCCGCCAATCAACGCGCAGCTACAGCCAGGAGAAAGAGGGTAGCCAAGTATACTTGCGACATGTGTGGCTCAAGGCTGACCGCCAAACACAATTTGACAAGTAAGTTTTATGCATGAAACTGTGATGGCAGGTCCTTACTTTTAAACCCCTCAAGGCCACATGAATGCACATTTTGGTATCAAACCATTCCGGTGTCAATTCTGCAAGAAGGAGTACACCGCAAAGTCGACATTCCGTCGCCATGTAAAGAATGTCCACCCCGATCGTAGAATTCCTTAATCTATCGGACTAGTAACCTCTGTTATAATTTCGCAATCGTTTCTGTAGTTTGAACACGTGAGATCCTGTGCATCTGCTCTATTGTTCCCAGTATTGTAAAACTGTAGCCTTAACCTATAATATCTTGTTTCACTTTATTGACTTACAGGCCTTGCTAATTGACAAAGGAAACTCGCTTGCCAGTTTGAGTAGTGGGTTTGGTCACGCATAATTTTTGTTGTGTCACGGTCTTAATTTGTCACGAATGACATGAACAGTTGGACTGGGTCTGCACCCGTTCATTCCTTAGCTTCCAATGTCATGATCTCAGATGAAGACCAGCGGACTCAGCAGGATAGTGAGCTGCTATCCCAGATCGCCGCCTCCGAGTTCAACCTCGAGATTGGGTTACGTGAGAGGGTGACTCAAACTCTCAATGCGAGGATCGCTTGGGCGATGCTGATGAGGGATTCTCTCCAAACAGGTGAGTTAATGTTGTTATCATTGATGAATTCCTCCCTGATATTCCTATACTAGGTGCTCAAACTCGTGTGGTAGCTCCGGGCTCTTTCAGACACGCTGCCTTTGATGCCTTAAAAGCATCTGAGAAGCCGTCCGAAATATTACATGATAGGGAAGAGCCCGCACCCCCCAATCTCAGGCTACAAGAGATCCTACGAAATGCACGCCCTCCTCCAAAACCCAAGCATCAGCTTCCTCGTAACTCCAAGACGGCTTTCTTATACGTTCGTTCGTCGAGTTTTCTCGGTACAGGTCCCCGTGAGGACTCGGATTCAGGGTTCTACATAATGAAGTGCCCCGTGTGTGGCAGGACAGCATTCACTTCGTTACAAGGTTTATTGAACCATGCTCGCATATCTCACTCCCTGGAATGGGGCACGCACGAGGAATGCATACGCGCTTGTGCAGTTACCGATCCTGATATCGATGTTGATGCTGGAATAGAGGTTGGAGTGAGTACTGGGGGAATCCTACCCGCTCTTCGGACCATCTTTGAGATGGCGGTGGGATCCTCTCGCCCTGACAACGGGACCGACCGCTTTGTCGTTGAGGATGAGAGGTCTGTCAATGCGGACTCCGATGCTTCAGGTCTCAACTATCTCACAAAGACGCTTGGACTTCATGAGGACACGCCTGCTCTTGCGCCCTTCTTAGGAAAGAAGCCTGTTCATCGGGGTATCAACGTACATCAACAAGATGAAATCCTTGATGTGGACGGCTTCGCTGGGAGTGTAATGTGTCATACCATTCCCAAGAATAGTTGGCGCTTGCGGCTCGCTCAACGCAGTGACGCCTGTATAACCGCAGACGAAGGACCTATTGGCCATGAAGTAGCCGATAGCGGACCAATCTTCGTCCACACTAGCGATGACAACACTAAAGACAAGCGCAATGCGCCCTCAGAAGCGGCATTGGGCGCTGTAACAAGATTTCATTTCACAACTCGTATAGTCATTACAGATCGTAGTCTATGGATCGACTCAGGTATGTTACGCATCTACAAAATTTATGAACGAACAAACGAACGTCTTCTCCATGACCGCCAGGCCAGGAAATGCCATTCACCCACAAATGGATGTTAACTCTCGACGCTCCTTCATACGCAAGTATACTTCCTTCCCCACATCCTATGGGTGTTAATCTACTTTCAGGCTCATGATGTTGCAACCATCCTCCGGAGCATGAAGGTTACACCCTTAGTGTCCTCGGACGTTGTCGAATGCTACCAATCGAAGGTCGAGCAACCTCCATATGTCGTTGTAGGGATGGCCTCACAACCATTCCTCGCGAAAATTGACATAATCTTCAATGAAGTTGAGAGTGGGACCTTCTCCAGCGAACAAGGACAACCTTTTTCTCTGGAACATTGGGTTGACGTATGTGTTCATTCCTTCGCCAGATCTCGTACCCTAATGTTGAAGAAATATCAGCTTGACCCGCTTAAGTGCTCTGCGGCCGTCGTCGGAGAAGAACAAGTTTGCGACGTCGAACTTGACAGGAGGACAGTAATTAGACCCATTAGTTCCGAACGCCCAGCAACGAATTTCAAAGCACTCTGGAGCCTCGTCGGTGGACCGCGTTCAGACAAACTGGAAGGTAATTTTAATGTCAATAATGCACCTTATCTCGGTATGTTTGGGTTTTATAGTTCCCTGGCTGAAGCTTAATTTCTTTGGCATAGCATATGAAGAAGTCTTGCATGACTTGCTACCACGTTTCCCATTAACGCTTCAGGGTACGTCGTATGTCCGGCTGGTGAGACTGATTCCTGACGTTTCCCGCAGACTCGAAGCGCAAAAGAGCTCTGAAACCCGTCCCATATAAGCTGGTGGTCTCTGAGTCACAGTTCTCAGATTTAGTTGAAGGTCGGCGCAAAGCCATTGAAGTAAGTGATTTCATCTCTCCATCAATCCGATCTGACCTATGCTTTCAGTGGGGTCGCGCTCGTGCAATCCGCGATGCATATAATGAGGTTGTCCGACAGAAACAGGTGCCTGATCTCTTTCTTCTGACCACTGCTGATGTGTATGCATGGTTACGTGAAGAAGGGCACATACGACGAGGAAGCCGTGTCACCGCAGCACAGAGCTTGGACAAAGCCAAGATGCATTGCGGTGGAGAAACGAAATCTCATTGGTGCTTGCTTTGTGGGTCAGAACGCGCCTTGCACTTGCTCGTGATGTCCGAGCAAGTCAAAGGTGATGGTGCTTTCATTCAGAGTGGGGACGAGAATATCACTATGCCTAGCGACTGCCCAATTGCAGCACAAAATTCAGTCATCCACAAGCTACGGCCGGTCAACGTGGAGCACTTAAGGACGTCTTGCACCACTTCCTTGACTCGGAATCCAGCCTGGAAGCCTATAACAGGATCTGTTGACGCCAAGGCTATCGTCCACCTTGCTGATCCTCACCTTACGCTGGCGCTCCGACGGCTGATTCGACCACTCAACCTCTCAACTTTCAATAGTCGATTGAGTTGCGACTCGCCCTTTCCCTTAGACCACATCGGACAAACACCCGATGATATCGAAGCAACGCTTGCACCGTATTCTACGCTGGCGGTGTGTTTGCGTCCGTTCATACGGAGGATCGTCCTCTCGGGGCTGGATGTCGCCAAACGCCAGAAAGTTTTGTTTGCATCGTCCCGAAAACATCCTAAGAGGGGGCCACAGGATTGCGAACCTGACATTAGCCTCCTTACACCAGCCCATATTCTCACCGGCATAAGGAATCGTGGGAGGCAGGCTGCTCGGAATGGCGGTGGTATAGATGACGCGATATTGCTCTGTTTGTCCAGTCTAGGCACGGTTCTGGGATCCCCTCAACAGGAAACGGACGATCTAGAGAAGGTGGTCAGTACTGAGACGTAGCAGCTATAGTCTTGTCAACAAAACTTGGCTCTGTCAGGTCCTGTCATCGAGGCGGTGACACCTCCCGCCGGTGCCTTCCTGGGTAACCCAGGTGCCGTCTTGTGAGACAAGTGACGCCCAAGGAGGTAGCTGCTATGCGACGGGTGTGTGTGGCTGTCGGAGTGAGGGATGGAGGTTTCTCTTATGGACACGTGTTGGAAGAAGATGTGTGGATGATAACGGAGCGTGTTCATGGTGAATGGATTCATGGGCGGCATTCAATTAGGGTAAATATGGACAAGTGTGGATCCTCATCATCGAATAAGGTTGGGAAGCCAAGTCTGTAGCATGAGGATCAATCCCCAGTGCTATGCTTCCTTGATGATATGAGCCCAACCTGGTTATAAAGCCTGCTCGGCTGCGTCGAAAATTCATCACCCTTGTTCCATTTCTCCCTCTCTCTTCTTCCACAATGGCTGCTTTCAAACTCATTGCCACATTCTTTGTGCTGGTGTCCATGGCTGGTCCAACACTCGCTGATCCCGCTGGGAAATCCCTCTCTCGCGCCGTACATGGCCGACGAAATCTATGTCGACCTCGTCTGTCACCGGCTCCCCCAAGACCAACCCTGTCCCATGTCCCATATTCTGCAAACACTACTGCATACACTTCACAATCCCCACCCACGCCCACTTCCGATGGCCTTGAGTCCGCTTCATCTTCAAGTGCATCAGTGGCTTCAGAGTCGACACCCCAGCCCTATGCCGACCTCACGCCCTCCGCGTTGTCCCCATACAACGCCTTTGCTGCATCCTCTTCATCTACACCAAACGGCATTAAAGCCGGCGTAGCAGCTGGCGACGCATACAACATACTGCGGGATCACATTGGATGGTGGTACGACTGGTCCGCCAATCCATCTAAGCCCGGCAAACCGATTGCTGTGCCCATGCTTTGGGGCTCTGGCAAGGTAGATGCGACCGATGCGAAACGTCTGGCACAATTTAAACGGCTGGTATCGTCATCTTCGCGGCCCCAGTTTGTACTCGGGTATGAGGAGCCGGATTGTGTAAGTGGACGTGGATCAAGTGGGATGAGCGTTGATGAGGGCGTAAGATTGTGGGAGGCATTGATTGCCCCCCTCAGGAAAAGAGGGACGAAGGTTGGGAGCCCGTCGATGTGCAGTTGAGTTGTCCCTTTTTGTTTCTTTTTCCAAGTGAAGGCTCAAAGATGCGACGTAGAACAGGCGGACGAGACGTGGCTTAGGGAATTTTCGAAAAAGATTTCTACGCCTTGGGATTTCACTGCCATCCATGTGAACAAGAACAACCTTGCTGGAGTGAAGAAGGATGTTGCAAGTGGATCCACTCGCCACACATCGTCCGCCGTACTGACGAGACGACTATAGGACTACTATTGGAAGACCTACGGCAAGCCAATCTGGGTGACGGAATTTGCCTGCGTAAATGGTATGCTCGCGCCCATCTTGCCTCCATTCCAGTTCTTCTCTTCTGTTCTTGTGAGAAGCATACTCATGAATGAACGGGCAGACCACAACACGTTCCAGCCTTGCACGAACCAACAAGAAATCAATAGGTTCATTCATCAGGTCGTCGACTACTTTGAGCACGATAGTAGGGTGCATGCTTATGCGTTTAGCAATGGAGTGGGCTTAGGAAACGTCTGGCCAATGATGCGGAATGGCGTTTTCAGGTGTGTGCCATCATATAAAGTGTGGGATTCATGAGTTCATAAGATTCTCGATAGCGAATCTGGCAAAGCCTATCTGGCTGCTATCAGCAAGTACCATTAAAGTGCGGGACACTTGAACTTTAGGGGGAACATCACTACCACTATTTCCTATTTGTCCTTACTTCATTATCCCACGACGCGTTTCAGGGCTGTTTGCACGACTAGGGCAGGTCACCTAGTGAGCATATGGCATACTATGATAGGATATTGAGATTGTTCTTTGTTTCGCGATTCATGTTATCAGTACCCATTTGTATAGCTGAGCTATCAAGCTTTTTTTGATCAAGCTACTCATCACAACAAACATAGAAGGTTACGGGGATGATGTGAGAATTCTGGAGGTTTGGTAGGGTTCATCATCTCTCCGACACGAGCGCAACATGTATGCCATGATGGACTACGCTTCGGCAAGCACCGCGACAAAGGGGGTAACAGGTAAGGCCAATGAATCAAACCAGATGGCTAGGCTTCTTGATTAAAAGTGAGGAGATAAATTTAAGTAGAGTGATCGTACGATTTCGAGGAATGATATTCTGGGAAAACTGTGGGACTCTGAGACCACGACAACTTATGATAAGAACGAGGCGTAACGAATCATAGGTATCTAATAGATATAGGGGAAAATACGGTATGGAACCAGCTTCTTGTACTTGACCCAGTCATCCCCATACCTGTGCCGGTGATTAGCACGAGCATTAGCTCATCAGCAAGAGAAATCAGAAACGCACTTCTTTTGGCAAGCCTCGTCATCACGGCGTTGACGATGGACGAGAAGAATGGTAAAGTAGCAAACATAGAAGTAGGTGATGGGGGTGTCGAAGAGGGTGGGGAGGGACCAGGCAAGTGCCATGATGAGATCTCCACTGCAGGGGCATGAGTGGAAAACGGAACAACCGTGCAGAGATAGGGGACTTACAGGTAGTTGGGGTGTTGAGAGAGGCCCCACCAACCAGTAATGAGGAGTTTGGTGCCACGCTTGGTTTCCATAAACTTCAAGTCTAAAGGCAGGCAAACGTGAGGAAAAGTGAGACTTGGGGGTTGGAGAACGGGACAACATACTCTTGGGATTGTTTCCATTTCTAAACTCATTCTTCTCGTTGTTCGCGCTACGGAAGATCCAGTAGCCGAGCAAGTTGACACCAATGATGGCAGCAGTGCGGATCGGTCCAAGTTCAACGGGGTGGAATGCAAGGTACCTAGCCTGGACACTATAGGTGAAGGGAACCCAGGCAAGGTCGCCAATGGCAAGCATGAAGCCAAAGCCATCGGAGGTGATGTCCATGGTGGTGAAGAGTGCAGGCTCATTGTAAAGTCCGTCTGCAACATACCAGAACTGGAAGGCGAGGACGAGCCACATGGAATCTGTGACTTTGGAGAGACCGCCACGACGGACGGCTTGTTCGCAAGCCATGCTGATGTTGATGAGGACCCAGAGGATGAGACCTGGGCGAAGTTCGTTGAAGGATTTGATGTCAAAGGAGCCGATGGAGGGGTTGAGTTCGCGGCCGATGAAGAACTGGGTGAATGTAAGCATTGGAATGTGATATGAGAGTAGAAGTGACATGCATCGTATATGATGTTTCCTGTGTTTCCGCCCAGAGCGAGAAGAGTGCCAGAGCGGAAGGAGGACACGTAGCAGTATAATGCCTGGAGCACTGCCATGAGAATGGACGCGGTCAAGAACCCAACCCATTTTTTGTAGAGGAGCGTAAAGGACTCGGGGCCATAATTGAGAATAATGCCAGAAGTGATACCGAGGGCGAGAAGGAATGTCGAAAAGGCTGTCGAGAGCGGGTGAGTACAGAGGTCTCTAGGTGTGAAAAAAGAATGTGGTACCATTTATCTTGTATTTTTTCCTGCCGCCAGTGCGAAGGGTGGTGCCCTCTACCCAGTCTCCGGGAAGAATAGCCCAGGAAAGGACGCAAAAGGCGTACCACGCAAGGTAGATGAGAGTGGCTTGAGTGTCCCAGAGAGATGCCCACCACTGTGGGCTGGAAAGGGCGGTGACTATGCGGTCTGAGTCAAGGAATGGGAGACAGTCATTGGACTCGTTGCAGCCAAAGTAGAGGGCGTAGGAGAGTGCAGGAGTAGCGAGAGTAACGAGGAGGGCACCTGGGGGACCAAAGAACTCGTAGTGCCTAGTTGGTGGATTCATCAAGAGTCGCCTCCTTTCCTTTTTCGTCATTTGTTCTTTTATGTCCCTCGCCCATCGCCTCAACGACCTCGCCGCCGCTCACCAGCAGCTTCTCATAAAGTACCCCCTTTATTCCATATCATCTCCACACCGATGCTCACAGCGCACACAGTGACGACGAGTATCGGCTCCTCAGGCACGCTCTCTTTGAGCAGCACGCCACCGAGCCCGCGACACCAGCACCTAAGCGCCAACAACCTCCTCCCCCTTCTCCCGCGCCTCCACCCCCCCTACGGCAGAAGCAGTCCGTAGTTATAAACGTCGCAAAGCTCTTCCGCCGCGCAACAGGCCGTTCCTCAAAGAAGCAGCAAGACACTCCACCCCAGCCTACCCCAGAACCACAGATCCCGCCGCCAAGGCGAATACATCGCAAGCCAAGCCTTGGCTCCCTCCTCCATTCAACCCAGCCACAACCTCAATCACCACCTCCATCACAGGACCAGCAGGACGACCCATCTGCCCTCAGAGCAGCCATCGCCTCAACCGAGGCAGAACACGTCCGCCTCCTCGACGCCTTTACCTCTCTCGAATCCTCCACCCTCAAACGCATCCAGTACAAGACCGCACGTAGACTATATACACCGACACCCACCAATATCAACGTGCTCATCGAAGGCCGCGAATGGCGTAGACACACCAAGCCCGTTCCGTCCATCATCCTCCCCCCATCATTAACCCCAGGCAGCCATAATAGTAATAGTAATACCCAGCCTAATCACCGCTATCACTCCCACCCAATCTCACCCTCCACATCTTCTTCCACCACGGCCGTTATTAACACCGGCGACCAGCTATCCATCCGCTCT
The DNA here is from genome assembly GCA_018524395.1 of Podaxis carcinomalis. Lineage (NCBI taxonomy): Eukaryota > Fungi > Basidiomycota > Agaricomycetes > Agaricales > Agaricaceae > Podaxis > Podaxis carcinomalis. The sequence goes on from JAEUWJ010000031.1 coordinate 50,476, forward strand.
ACCTCGTCTTCGTCCAGAATCTCTCTTTCCCGCTCGTTTTCGTCGAGTATGCAGCGCAACAACACTGTACACCACCAACAGCAACAATCTCAACCCCACTCTCCGCTTTCACCCCGCTTTCACAGCTCCAACTCTCTCCATCGCCAAAACTCGGTATCTTCCGCATCTACACACAGTACAGGCACCAGCAGCCGTCTTGCGCTGGGTCCTCGGAGTACTGGAAACCTCTATCTTTCGAGTCTTGCTGAACGAGCATCTACAGCCACCGTTGCTGATTCCCCTATCACCCAAGACATCGACGATGTCGATGATCCCGAAGCCACAGACTACGAATCTGCTCTACGCGAGCTTGAGGATATCAGGATGCGTCGAGAAGAGGTCAACATTCGCTTCCTTTCCAGGCTCGAGTATCTGAGGGCCAGACTCAAAGCTGCCGAACTCCATGAAAAAGTTATGCGTCGTTGATGTATTATGCTTATCGCCTTTTTATGAATCTACTATCGTATAATACTCACCGGGGACAATTCTTTGGAATGTAAAGTATAAATCAAATGCTGCTATTAATAGACACGATGACCCTGCCTGGCTATTAATTAGACGCTACATATTCAAAAAGTCACCCTCAACTACACATTGCCTTGCCATCTCATACTAAAAGGGGTTAACTCGACCAGTTTTATATTCGCCACTGCATGCACCCACCTGTTCATCCGTTTCACAAATCAGCAGCCTCTTTCCTTGGCCAGCCCCAAAATCCCATATGCCTTCCTTTTTGTTCTTGTTGGCAGAGTCGTCGACCGCCTGGAACCCTAGGCATTGTATCTTTTCCGCCACCCTTTTCCGCAGTTGCCAGCTTTTTTCGCCGATGCCTCCCGAAAACACCAGACCATCAACCTCACCTCCCAATTTGACGAAATACGCCCCGACATAGTTCAAAATCCTGTCAGCGAAAATGTCAAACGCCAACCTATAAGGATTCCTCCCTGCTACAGCCGGGTCAGGATCGTCCAAGTCTGCCTTGTCAACCACGTCTGCAAAATTGGCGGTGCCACATATGGCCTTCCAACCTGATTTCTTATTCAACAGTTCTTCTGCCTATTACATGAATTCATCATCCTCGAAAAAAACACGGTCCCTCAACCTTGACTTACCAACGTCACTTGGACATCAACCGCCATTCTAGGGTCGTGTGTGATTTTGCCAGCTTTATTGGTGTAGTGGAAGATGAGACTGGGGTCTATAGCGCCTGAGCGAGTGGCACCCGGGAGTCCAGAGACAGGCGTGAGGCCCATGGATGTGTCGTAGGCTTTTCCGTGGCGGATTGCACAGGCCGAGGCGCCAGAGCCGAGGTGGAGGACGATGAGGTTAAGGTCGGAGGGAGATTTTTGAAAATAGGCGGCGACGGTTCGAAGAATATACGAATCTATCACAAGGTGAGAGAATGCACTCTACTGGAGGGTTGGCGGCCTACAGCTGATTCCATGAAAGCCATATTTCCTGAGTCCGCGTTCTTGAGCGACCTTTGGGTCGATAGGGTAGCTGGAGATATGCAGGGGTATTGAACGATGAAAGGTGGTATCGAAGTATGCCACGGAGACTGCTTCAGGGAGACTGGCGACGCAGGCTTTGATGACAGAAAGTGCAGCTCCGTTGTGCCTTTTAGGTGCATGGGTGAAATGAATGTAAGATATGGAGACAGAGTCCTTACAGCGGCGCCAAGTCGGAGAGTCTCTCGATCTGTGAGTAACTCTTCTGGTCTACGATGACGGGTTCGTCATATTTCCCGCCGTGCACAACTCGGTGACAGATATATCTGACGTCTTTCTTGTCGACCTTGCAAGTTGTCCCGAGGAACTTTAAGAATTTGTTAAAGGCGGCTGAATGGTCGGCTATGTCGGTGTCTTCATCCTCCTTGGCAGGCTTTACATCCAGTTGTCCAGGCTTTACAGTAAAACTGGTGGGAGGAGACGAAATGGAGGTGATGGAGGCAGTGAAGAGATGGGTAAGGGGGTTGGAGGGTGTTGTGGTTGGGGCATAGAGGGAGAGCTTGAGGGAGGAGGAGCCAGCGTTGACGGAGAGGAGGTATTGGTGGGTCGACATGGTATGTAAAGGAGCGGAGGTAAATTGGGAGGAGATAAAATATTTGGGTGAGTGTCATCCATGGCTTCACTCTCTCCTCAAGACATAATGACGTCATACCAGCCACAGTCTCTTTCCTTCATACTTATACTTATACCACCAGTTCCCCAACATGCGCCGCTACTACCCCACACATCATGCCAGGCCAGCAAATCACAAAACCAAATCCCCCTCCAGACCCTTCCTCCCTCCCAGACGCCATCCTCGACTTTGCCGTAAAAATCGACGTCCCCGACTTTCTCTCCCAGGATGATCTCCAGTCTATCCAACTCTTCAGACGCGCCGCAAACTACATCGCTGCAGGTACGGCTATCCTTTTCTATTCCTCGCTTTTCTGACTCCTGTCCATAGCCATGATATTCTTGAACGACAATATCCTCCTCAAGCACGACCTCACTTTTGACCACATCAAGCCCCGTCTTCTGGGCCATTGGGGCACCTGTCCTGGCCTCACCCTCATCTACGCCCATCTCAACAAGCTCATACGCGACCGCAACATAGACATGCTCTTCGTTGTCGGGCCGGGTCACGGTGCACCGGGCATCCTTTCTTGCCTATGGCTTGAGGATTCCATTAGTACCTTCTGGAGTCATTATCCACGGAACTATGAGGGTCTCTCCAACCTCATCACTCGCTTCAGCGCTCCTGGAGGATTTCCTAGGTAACTTCTCATTTTTTGTCGCTTAACCCTGCTCTCATCTATCTCTTGCAGTCACATAAACGCCGAAACCCCTGGTGCAATACACGAAGGAGGTGAACTGGGTTACGCCCTCAGCGTCGCCTTCGGTGCTGCCATGGACAACCCCGACCTCATCGTCCCATGTGTCGTAGGTGATGGCGAAGCCGAGACAGGTCCAACCGCCGCCGCATGGCACAGTTTCAAGTATATCGATCCTGCAGAATCCGGCGCCGTTCTCCCCATCGTACATATCAACGGCTTCAAGATCTCCGAGAGGACAATTTACGGCACCATGGACGACAAGGAACTTGTCTCGCTATTCCTGTACGTGTCCATAGTCCCTCATTTTACTCATTGCGTTCATGTCCCTCTAGTGGGTATGGCTACCAACCTCGTGTTGTCTCTGACCTTGACAACATCGACAACGATCTCGCCGCCACCCTATCCTGGGCTATAGATGAAATACGCAGAATCCAAGCCGCTGCTCGCTCCGGGAGACCAATCCCAAAACCGTTTTGGCCCATCATTCTCCTTCGAACCCCCAAAGGTCTCTCCGCGCCTGTGCACGACCCCCAGGGGGGAATCATCGAAGGCTCTTTTCATTCTCACCAGGTTCCTCTACCAAAAGCCAAAACAGACGAAAAGCAACTCAAGCTTCTGCAAAGTTGGCTCAAGAGTTATAAACCAGAGCAGCTCTTTCACGAAAACGGGACTCCGGTTGACTCGATTCTGCGACTTATTCCGAATATCGACGAGAAGAAACTGGGTCAGAGGAAGGAAGCATACAAGGCCTACGTTCCACTGGAAACGCCCGATTGGCAGCCATTGGGAGTCGAGAAAGGAACTCAGGAAAGCTGCATGCAGCGAGTGGGCCAGTATCTCACCGAGGTCATCACAGCGTAAGTGTCCCTCCTGCTCGCGTAATTCCGAGCTCCTGAATCTGTTGTAGTAATCCAAGAACATTCCGCATCTTCTCGCCTGATGAGCTTACCTCCAACAAACTTGACGCAGTCCTCGAACGCACCGGACGTAACTTCCAATGGGATACCTTGTCTCGCTCTCAAGGCGGACGCGTTATTGAAATTCTTTCCGAGCACACTTGTCAAGGCATGCTCCAAGGCTACACCCTCACAGGCCGCACCGGCCTCTTTCCTTCCTATGAAGCCTTCCTGGGCATCATCCACACCATGATGGTCCAATATTCTAAATTCATCAAAATGGCACAGGAGACGCTTTGGCGGAAACCCTGTGGCTCGTTGAACTATATCGAAACTTCGACATGGGCGAGGCAGGAACATAACGGATTCTCGCATCAGAATCCAAGTTTCATTGGCGCGGTGTTGAATGTCAAGCCGAACGCTGCGAGGGTGTATCTCCCGCCTGACGCCAACTGCGCATTGAGCACAGTTGCACACTGCCTTAGGGCGAAGAATTATGTGAATTTGATCGTAGGTAGTAAACAGCCTACACCAGTCTGGTTGAGTCCAGAGGAAGCTGACAAGGCAAGTCTCCAACTCTTGGAATCCGGGCCTGAAGGCTCATGTGTTATGTTTGTAGCATTGCATCGCAGGTGCATCCGTATGGAAGTTTGCCAGTGTTGATGACGGAATCGACCCCGACGTGTAAGCAGACAAGGCTACCCCGCCCTAGTTCCATTGTCCTAACGTCATCACCCCAAAAGTGTCCTCGTCGGCATAGGCGTAGAAGTAACATTCGAAGTCGTCGCAGCCGCCGCTCTTCTCCGCAAACGCGTGCCCAACCTTCGCGTCCGTGTCGTCAATGTCACAGATCTCATGATCCTTAGCCACAAGGGTTCACATCCTCACTCACTCAGCGAGGAAGAGTTCAACACGCTGTTCACGAACAACCGCCCAGTGCATTTCAATTATCATGGATACTCGATCGAGCTGCAGGGGCTGTTGTTCGGTCGACCGGGATTGATGGAGCGCGTTACAATTGCGGGGTATAAAGAAGAGGGAACTACGACGTCGCCTTTTGATGTGAGTTTTCTGTGACTTGATTCTTGTGCGGTGTTAATGTGTCCATAGATGATGCTGTGTAACAATACATCGCGGTACGATGTAGCTATCGCCGCAATCCGAGGTGGAGCGCAGGTGAATCCAAAGGTGGCCGTGAATGCGCACATTGAGATCAGTGCTTTGCGACATGACGCACGAAAGGTGAAGGACTACATCTACCAGCATGGAAAAGGTGCGTTTTGCGTCGCTGCTCGACCCTTCGTGGTTGCAAACTGACGTCCAATGTTAGATCCTGATGATACATACGACACCCCAGTCTTCGACTAGACCATGTACGTTTTCCGGCCATAGCTCAGGGAATAGCCGGATAACCAAAAATAAATAATACGAGACATTACATCTGTACAATATTCTACATATCAATAAATAAGGAAAAATAACACTACTACAGTAAAGTACGCAAGTAATGTCAATAACAATGGAGAAAAAAAACAACCTCCAGGTGCTGATATTTATTTATCCAGGACTCCAAGGTCGGAGCTGCGTCGATCGCATACACGAGATAGGAAGCGCATCATAGTCATCCATCTCGTCCTCCGATAAGCCAATCTCAATGATGGATGAAGTTAAATCAATAATGTCCGTTGATACTTTGGATGCGGGTGGTGGTGTACGAGCACGAACGCGAGGGTCAACGGGGAGTTTGAAACGAGAGGGAGGCGTGTCTTCGGGTGTGGGAGGTAACTTGACTTTGGCAGGCCGCAAAGGCGTCTGTAGTGAGACAGGCGACAGATCAGGACAAGATGTCCGACTTCGTGGGGGGATACGAATCATCAAAGGTGAGGTGTGTGAGGAAGAAGGACCAGCTTCGGAAGGTAAAGAAGGTAGCACGTCAACATCTATATCTGGATTCACAGACGATGTTGGTGATTTTGGAGGTGACGGTGGCAGAGCCACTTTTCGTCGTTTTGTGGTAGTCGAGTCCAAGCCAGGTTTTCGCTTCGGAGGTTTGGGTGTTATCGGTGGTACGCGCGTAGGTGATGACGACGACGCATTCTCAGGAGCAACAGCGTTAGCAGCAGCAAGGGCAGCCTCTTCATCTCGTCTCCTCTTCTTCTCGATCGCCAGTTCTTTTGCTTTCGCCACTTTTTCGAGTTCCTCTTGGAGCAGTTGAGCAAATTGTTGAGCGTCTCCTTGTAACCATACATCAAAGACGCCTTCCCACTCCCTCGTGGGCACCGGGAAATCGAGGTTAAGGTAGACAGCTTTCATTGATGGCTCTTCATCGCCGCTGGGAGACGGCCGCGTCGACGAGTTTGATGGCGTAGACGACCCGGATGTCGACGTTGATGACGAACTTCCATCTTCCTTTCCCGAGGAATTTGAACTGCTCGAAACGCGTGACCGGACAGCCTTCGAGAACTCTCGGACCATCCGTTTCGTCCCAGGCACCCTCAGGCTCGTTCCAACTACCAGCAATAAATCTGCTCCACTCCGTCCCTTCGACCCCATCAAATCTTTCCGAACTACTTCACCTACACCTTCACCGTCCTTGTGCGCCTCATTATACAGCACGACGCTAGGTCGCAGTTTTCCTATCCCACGTGGTCGCTTTCCAATCAGCTGTCTCGTTCTCTCCAGGGACGTGCATTCAGGGCATTGCGGAGGCTGCCCAATCGCGAGAGATGAGAGGTGTTCATGAAGCGGAAACGAGTGTGTGCAGACTTGGCAGTGAACCGATTGAAGAGTCCCGTGTAAGGGAATACACCGAGGAGTTTCTGCCGGCGGTGAAGGGAGTCGAGTGGGTGCGGCTATCGTTGATGGTGCGGATGGCCCTGCGGCTTGATCAAGGCTGCTGTTACCATTGAGCGGCGGCGGCGGTTTGGTAGTTGGTTGGGCTATGGGTGCAGGAGCCTTGCCCTTAGAGCGGTGTTTACCCCGGCGATCTTCAAATTCTGGTACCCCAAACGAGAGACCAGTCTTTTGTTCTATAGCATCGATGTTTTGGGTGTATACTCGGAGAAGTTTTCCGTGATCATCAAGTGCTCGTAGGACACGATGGAATGCGGTTGGTTCAGCGTCCTGCGACAATTTAGACAACTGGGCGATCATTTGGCAAAAGAGCGAGGTAGTGTGTTCGGACTGTAAAATTCGCGGAATGGGTATTTAATATGAGTATATGCGTCGAAAATACACCCCAGGACACTGGGAACCTACGCACATTGAAAACCGATGCGTCGAAGAGATCCTTGCCTGATGCGAGATTCTCTCGAGGATTATCACGCTTCAACGTTCGAAAGAGTCCTTCAGGAGAACGAAAATCCGGAATACCCGCTCGTACCGAGATTCCAGCACCTATAGGATAGCCCAAACACCTAAGCGCCAGATGCCAGCGAAGCACGCGGAATGCACGTACCACATATGACGACGATGCGCTTTGCTTTCAAGATTGTCTGAATAACCTTGTGCAACTGGGCAGTGGCATTTGGTGACTGCGATAAAAAGGATGGGGTAGATGGTAGGGGAGTATGGCCCTCCAGAGGAAGGAAGACAGTCATCCTGAGGAGGAGGTGATGGTTGGAAGGAAGGGGCTAGTTGGCAGCCGAGGCAGTCATCCAGCGTGGCGCGGGAATCTGTCGTCTTGCCTGGTCTTTCGCCTTACAACATTCTTTCCTTTATCCCCACGTCGTCATTATTTATTCTCATCCTACACGTTCCCTTCTTCTGCGGCGTCTTCTGGACCATATAAAGGCCCAGTGCTTCCCATCCACGCTCCCACACAACGCCCTCTTGCTTCTCTTGCCGACGGCGTTATGACCAGCAGGCAATTGCCATCTATCAGATGCACGGGTACTTTGGAGTCCAGATCTCACGAAGTACAGTGTCTGCCCTAATGTCAGGTGCCCAACCTTTTTTATTTATGAGGTTGAACGACAGAATATCAGAATTTCATGTTACAAATCTCTTCCTGTGGCGTCTTAGGTTAAAGACTCCTCAGTGGGTTTCGAGTGAGGTTATACTGCAATGGGACCAAATGAAACACATTATTGCCCCGTGGCACCACGTATGACCGCATTCTATGTATATGTGACTTGGACGCTGGGGGAATTGGAGGAGGATGCTGGCCAATCGGCATCTAAAGCCCACACGCGATGAAGACTTATCATTCAAACTCGTTCGGACGCTTCTCATTGCACCACTTATTCCCACCGTGTTTCCTTCTCAATTCGACAAAAAAAAAAAAAGAAAGAAAGGTGCCAGACACAGGGCATCTAGAGGCTCTTGAGGCAAGCCATCAAGATTTCAAGCCTCAGGTGTTGATCTCAACATTTGAAGACATCTCCACCTTACATCATACCATCAATAAAGTATGACAAACCCGAAACAGGCAATTCTTGGGATCTGTTGAACACTTCATCATGTATCATTCGAATTGACAGCCTTCTCTTCCGACACCAAGTGCTGTGTCTGCTACTTGACTCTCAGGGCTCTCAGAGACGCTTATGCACATACCTCACGGCCCATCAACACGAAGACAGAACCACGCCGATTTCCAAGTCTGGAGCAACTAATTTGAGAACTGAATCCGATATGTGCCTGCCCGTTAGCCATGGTTTCGTCATGGGTCATCAAGCAGATAACCGTCAATACTTGGTCGCTCAACGTCGTATCTCGGGTCTCTCCGTATCACCAATACCCGGAAACATGATCGCGCAACGGACTGCATTACGGACGCATAGCCAGTGACAGCTTTTGTTGCCTGCCGAATGTCACTAGATGTGAGGACCACTCTTCTGGTCTTCCAGACTACTACTACGTCATCCAAGTCTCGCACTCAGAACTGTCTATCCCAAGCAAATCACCCAAGGAATTCAGTACTGTTGAGTCACATTTGGGATGAAGGCATTCAAGACGTCATTCCATGACCGAAAGACCAATTTAAAATTAGAATGACAGTTAAGGAAACGGTATACGAATACATTTCAATAATATTTGGAAAGGAAGATATATACCACCACGAAACGAAGAAAAGAATTCAACAAATGCACTTAGTGACGGCCAAAAGCAATGCAGCAGCTCCTCTCCAGTGAACAAGTCGAACGGTCGGTTCATTTTCTAAGCTTCCACGCTCCATCAACCCCAGCCTTGGAAAACCTCTCTGCGGCAGCTCCGTCAGGAGGCGGGTTCCTCTCAGCAAGCTCACCCTCGCCGGGAGTACATCCCTCCTTGTCCATCATAGACAACCCACCAAAGCTACCTCCCTTTTCTCCCATCTCACCTGGTGCTGTTGCATGTCTAATGGCCGAGCTGGCACCTACGCCACCGAAATGTTGGGGAACTGCACGAGTGGTAAATACATGTGCCGGACTTGAAGAGGTAGAGCTGACCTGAGCGTCTTTATAATTGGGTGCTTCCGCGGGGGCATAGTTGACATAAGGTGATGATGTAGGGTATGCCCCAGAAGGCACCTCGTAATGGCTTGCAGACGCGTCAGGTTGCGAGACGACGTAGGTGCGATTGCCAGCGGAAGATGTAAGGGGTTCGTGAGAAAAGTCGGATTGCTTTTCGTAAATAGCAAACGGGTTGGCAGCCTCAGGCTGCACCTGTGCTTTGCGCGAAGTTTGGCCAAGAACAACATAGGGGGAGTGGAAAGATCGGATAGGGGCATATTGTCGAGCACTGCGTGCGACGACAGTAGAAGACTTGGTGAGGGGACGGAGGAAGGACGACATGTGGGTGAGCTTGAGCAAGTGAAAGAAGGCAGCGATATTGGAGACGTGGAGAGGCAGGAAGTGAGAAACTTATATACTCACACCTTGCCACCTCTTCCTCATCCCATTCCTGCGAATCTTGGGGTTACGTCACTCATCCCCGTCACTCGGCCGTAGCCACACCAGACTCCGGTCACATTCCGCTGTCCACCTCCGGTCTGGCGAGTCTCCGTTTCCTAATTGGCCAAGTCATCATATTACCATCGGCAGCCTGCAGGACATCTCGGGCAGCCTGTGAGATCTCTTCTCCTTCTTGTTTCTGCCCCAAGACGTTGACGACTCGTACGATTGTCCTGACCGGAAAAAGTCAGGCGATCTATGCGACCCCTATTAAAAAGGGCCGTCTGATTGCCTTTAATGGCGTGACAGCGCCAAACCTGATGGTTTAAGAGTGATCGCCAACCGAAACAGTCCCACCCCTCCCAGAATCAGCATACTGCGGGGGCAGTTGTTTGTTCAAGGAGCAGAGTAATTTCCAAAAGTTTTCCCATTTGAACACTTCATCTCCTATCTCATGTTGCGTTCGCTTCCTTGAACCCCACACAAAGAAGCCAACATCTACCCCAATCCTTCACGACGGTTCGGCTTTGACCATGGTCTTGCTCGACTCGCGAGTGTATACAACACATGCATGTAGGTACATTAGACTTCCAATTACTTAATAAGGCAAAAGATCTTCATACAATACATCTACTCGATCACATTCACCAAATTCACTGGCCATGCATCCATCATTCTTTGATTACAGTGGTGTTGACAGCGTCCGTGAAGTACTGCCGAGCCGTCGTCGGCTGTACGGTCACGACGGGTGGTCCTTTCGGCTTCGGTCGGTGCGTATCAACAGCTTGGATCGGCAATGTATACCTATAGGCGGGTGATACATGAGAACCCACAGATTTAGCCGACAAGCCTCGATAATCCCCACCTTTCCTCGTCGCAACCATATGCTTTTGGCGTCAACTTGATTACTGTATGCAATGGTATCTTGATATATGGCAAATCCGCCTGGGCTAAGTTATGAAAATATGCATATCTGGTGGTCATGCATGGTCAAGCCGCATGAATCTCCAGAAATGATTGCGATATCAACCAACTCACAGACAGCGCAAAATCGCCTAGCATAGTACAACAGAGTTAGCCGAGCAAACAAACTCACAGGACTGTCTTGAAGCTCACCTGATGGCCAATGATTAGAATGTTCTCCTGGCGCTCTAACTCCATAATAACTGGTTCTAATCGCACAACGACATCACGGTAAGATTCTCCTCCTCGGTACCTATAATTAAACTTGTCCTCATCACGGTTCGCGAAATCATCCGGATAAGCTTGCTTGATATCCCCGTTACTATGGCATTCGCACATGGTAGAAGAGTGGGTCGCACCTCAATTTCCTGTAACAGTGAAGCTCGAATGATAGTCTCCCGCTTAGTGAATGAAGCTGTCCTCACCTCATATGTCATGCCATCGCAAACCCCTGCATCAAAATATAGCCTAATGTAAGAATCATACGAGGCAAAAATATGAAGTGGGCTGCCACAGACCAGCATCGAGCTCATCCAACGATTTCCACGTTAACTTTGGATACGGAAGCTTTGAGGCTGTCTGGATGGTTCGTCGCAATGTTGACGTCCAGACCTACAACACCGTTAGCAAACAAGTCCTGGTGTGAGAGAACGGCACCTGAAGTCACCGTCAGTGGTGCATCTCCAATGTTATCCGTGATCAAGGCAGGTAATGCATCCGCATACTCCATCCCCCGCGGTGACAGCAATGAATCACCCCCGATCTTTCCTTCTACATTGAACTGACTCTCGCCGTGCTGGGGTTCCCGAACAGCCCAAGGTCAAGGATCATCAGACAACCACTCGTGTTGTTCCACTCACTCTCGAGAGATATATACTCCGAGGCTTCAAGTGGAGGTTCATGAGATAGAACGCAATTCGACTGGCGAGATATCCATGAATATTCGAGACTGTGACGTTACTCCCAACGTTCACAATCCGCAGATATGACAAGTGATCTTCTGTGATCGTTTCATAGACTTTCTCATATTCCTGAATCCGCCGCAAAAAGTCGCGCTTTGCCACCTCCGGGGGGATGTCCTTGTAGTCGGGATCACCGGATGTCACTTTCAACGCGACGTTAGCAGCGATGATTGCGGGATCGTCGCAAACGGACTCCAAGAAAATCAGGTCGAAGCCCTTCTCTTTTTTTACTCGTTGCTCGATCCATGCCCTGCATGATCCATAAGCCTTCAGAAGGACTCATGAAGTGGAGTGATGCATAAGCTCACCTCCGGCTGCGGGTGCTGTTCGTAGCATCTATAGGCGTCGCTCTCTTAGTGCCTGTAGACATTCTTGGAAGATCAACAACGCACCGTGAATGCCAACGTTTCCACCTTCCTTTAGCCATTGTATCAACATCTCCAAACTATCCTGCGCAAGTTTCTCTCTGGACTCGTTGGCGCTCTGGTTATCGTGGCTAAACCACGAAGCGGTGTGTTCCTCCTTGACACCACTCCTGTCAGAGGGAGACAAGATGTCGATGTCACTGCACCGGTGAACAACCAAGGGACCAGACACGCACTGCTGGGCCTTCTGCCTCGCCCTCGTTCGTCTCAGCTGGCCCACGTTGAATACCTTTTATGTCAAGTAAGGACCAGATAAGATATCGGCAGGGGCATGAAGTGTAACGAAAACCAAATGTTACCTTAACATCATACTCAAGCCACTATTACCCAGGTTAGCATAAATGCATCAATGAGGGGTTCCCATTCCCAGAAGCACCAACACACCTTGAGATAAATTTGTAGTTTGTTGCTAAGATAGGATTTGCCTCTTGCAGGCAATCCAACCTACGACCATTAATTAATGTTAGCATTCGTTCATCCCAACACTCCCCCAACTCAGCAGTTCAACAACCGAGCAATGGGTCAGAGCGCAATGACCATATCATAGAGTCACTCGATAATCGTCCCAGGAGGAATCCGACCCACCATAGCGAGCACGATCTTGTTGTCCGAGTAATCCGGTTTTGCAACTAGTGTCTCAAAGATCGGCACTCATACCATTAGAATGCGATAGCCACCACACCTTTACCACCAATACCCTTCACGGATGTCGGGGGTGTAGGAGCCTGAGATCCCTTCCTGCTTGTAATTGTTGACTCGTCGAATTGCTTGAGCCTGTCGGGTTCGAGGCCATCGCACCAATCCCGGGACCGCCAATTCCAGAACCAACCAAGTCCCCAACGTCACCAGTGATCAGCGTGAACCCCGCAGCGGAATTAAATAGACGAACAAGCTCATAAGTCGCAACAATCAAGCAATGAAGGTGAACACTTACATGGGCCCACCGGCGCCAAACGCTGCGGGCGGGATACCCGGGGACATTGGTTGGAGTTCTCCTGAGTCTTGCATATCCTGAAGCACACCAGCGGCGCGCGCCAAATCCTCGGTGATTTTCAGAGTGGGTATGACCGGGCTAGCATCTGGATTAGCCATGTTAAGGGTTATAAGATATATATCTTGTCGAGGGGTAAAAGATAAGACAAGGCGCTTGAACGTGTTTGGTTATTTCAGTGCAGTCACGAGACGCTAAGATGAACGTTCGTCCAGCATAATGCATATTGTATATTCGACCCATAGCATTAAAAGCGAGAAACTACATATTACAACGATGAGGGTATTGACGGTCATGTCGAGACTTATCAGAGGAATGGGAATCAGGCTGGACACTGGTCACCTTGCATTACAAATGCCGCTTAGGCGAACAATAACTAACAGCATGAGGATATATGAACATCGAAAGACATAAACACGGGGGCATCACTGGTCGTGGAGGTTATTATACGTTTCGAGCTTAGGATATGCCTGGAGGTGATCGGAATGAGGGAGTGTTCAGGTTGTGGGGGATCTACGTGCGAAAGCTGATTGGATGCCCATTCAATTAAAGAACACAAAGGAGGCAAAGAAGCCAGTCACTCACAGAGATCAACATGTTTCCGCGGGGCGCAGCCAGCACGCGTGCTGCACGCATTACGCAGTAATGCGCGCATCATGGTCGGCAACATAGAATACTCCACAGGCCCCTCTTGCGACCGTGGCCAATATCATCATGTTCTCCTCTTTGGTCTCGATCATACACTCCCATTCTCGCTCCATTCACGTTCTGCGAATTGGTGCCTGGGTTCATCATGTTATCCCGAGAATTACCAGCGTGCTTAGCGGCTGGACTCTGGCTATAATAGGGCTCAGATGGATTCATATGAAGACCGTTGCCATTCTGCATAGCCTGCGCATTGGGAGAATGTCGTCCAATACCGGTACCCGCATTGACGCTTGTTCGGTAGTTACCACCAGGGGGAACAGAAGCGTAAGGATGTTGAGGAACGATGGCGGGGTTGCTTGAATTAGGCTCTCGTGGCTGTTGGCTCTGTCGACGACTGGGTGGCACGATGGGCTGAACACTCAGGTCACGGCTTGCATCACGATCGCGGGTATCTGGTTTTCGCCGTTTCTCTGTGTGTGCAGGGGCCATAGGACTCAACACGACACCATTCGGGGTGATATCCCCAGCTTGACGAGAAGGTCGGCGGTGGGCGTGCTCACGGTCACGGCGATCACGGCCGTGGGGAGTCGCGGGAGTACCATTTTGCTGTCAAGCATTAAATTTAGGCGTAGTTATAACGGCGGCGCCTTCGGGTACTTACACTGCCGGCCTCCCAACCTTTCCCGCCGTTCAGGAGCATCCAGTCGTAGACGCCATCTTCTTGTTCGCCCAGCGTCTTCAATACTTTGGTGAAAAGTTCTCGAAGGAAGTCATAATCCGGGGTTTCCTCGAAACCCAATTTACGGACATAGTTCATATAGATGGCAAATTCCTCTGCTGGTCACTGTAAGCGGTTATCCCGGCGGAAATTGCACTAAACTAACCTGGGAAACCCTCACAAAGCTCGGAAATCGGAGTTGACTGCTTCTTTTCCCCGATCTTCTCGTACTTCTGTTTGTTAGTCGCAGCGCGAAGGCCCTGCCATGGTAGTCCTCCTCGTAGGAAGTACATGAAAACATGGCCGAGAGATTCTAGATCGTCACGCCTTGACTGCTCGCGGCCAAGGTGGGTGTTGATGGACATATACCGAGCAGTGCCCGAAAGTGACTTGCGTTCGCGGTATGGGATATGAACTTTGGTCTTTGGATCCCGGTAGAACTTGGCCATGCCAAAGTCTGCAAAAAGGAGCATTAATCGACCATTTCCAAGCTTGTTACATAGGAATTGAGCGTGACTGATGGAAGGCAAATGACAGGTGTGATGCGGCAGCTGAGGGGCCGCGGACTAGCCAGGATGTTGGTGCTCCGGGGTTAACCGAACAGCAAGTTTTCGATCCTGGTCAAGGAGGGAGAATATATGCACTCACCGATGAGGTGGATGGTATTGGCATTTTTGCTTCCTGGCACACCGATGAGGAAGTTGTCGGGCTTGATGTCGCGGTAAATGAGGGACTTTTCATGGACAGACTGTACACGGGTAACCTAAGGAAGGGAATGAGTTGCTGCGGCAACGGCAGAAGAAACGGAGTGGAGGCAAATGCCGCCGCAGACCGTCTGATAGACGAGTGGCGATGAGAGACTGTGCTCTCGAAATGGATAGTGTATCGAGTAGTGACATTACCATTTGCTTCGCAGCCATGCATACAGTCTTGATAGAAAATTTGCGACCACACATGTCGAAAAGGTCCTCAAGATTGGGGCCAAGGAGGTCGATGACAAGAACATTGTGCAGGCCCTCCTGACCGAAATAGTGAACCTGGGGCACGCCAGCTTATCGGGAGTGAGTAATTTGAGCACGGAAGATAGGCGGAAAAGCAACGTACGGGTACCATTCAACGTTCGGTATGATCGGAATTCGTCTCGAAGTTGGGGTGCATCCGATTTTCGTGGCTCCTTTACCAGACGTTATTGTAGGTTGGGCAAGGTTTCAGAGGGTAAACGTACGAATTTGATAGCCACTGGTGTCCCGGTGGAAATTTTCGTGCCTGAAGACGGGTAAACAATGACAGTTAGGTGAGGTAAAGGGGAGGGGGGGGCGCCGATGGATAAAGGGAAGTGAGACGATTGGATGGTACAACTAGGGTTCCCGAGGCTGGAGCATTGCCGAAGAAGGAACAATAGTGCTCTGGGCGGTAAGGCGGGAGGAAGGTTGCACCGAGGGTAGATGGCAAGCAGGGGGTCTAGGACGAGGACACAGACCTTCGAAGACGACACCAAAGGAACCTTCGCCAATCTTTTTCCCCACTCGATAGTGGTTTCCTACGATGCCATGAGAGGTTGAGGACTGGGAAGGGTGTGAGGAGGATGCAATGACATGGGGGGTGGTCATGACAGGGGGATATAGGGAGGTTGAAGAGCGAGTCCAGTCCTGGGGTATATAACAGAGGGAAAGGGAGGGAGGGTGAAGGGTGAGCAGGTGCGCGCAGCTGGAAGGAAAAGAAATGGAATCGTCGGCTGTTGGCCCCCCACACAGCGGACTTTGATTTTCATCAACCACGTGGCTCTCACTTTTGTCTATCAGACTCTCTCCTCTCTCCCCTCCCCTAGTCCGAAACCCTCTCAACGTCATCATCGGTCCACAACATATCGCACCCCACTTCTCCTTCTTCCAATTCCCCTTTCGCTCTGCACACATCCCAACTCCGTACCCTCTCGGACATACAAGCGCCCGAACACGGCCCGTTCTGTTCTTGCCTAGTCTCGCTCTCCCCCTCGGACTCTTCTTCACGTCCTCCCGAAGCAGCCTGGAAACCACCAGATGTCTCAGCGGCCTGCGCATGGCTGTCCTTGCGTGTTTCTCGGCACCCACGCTTTTGCGCCTGTACGTCATATGAAACTCACTCATATCGTTGGGCGTCCTACACCCTTGCTTTCCCGGCGCTCCTTGCAGTCAGGATAATTTCATGTACCGCCGCCCACTTTTAATCGCAGTACTTCAATGAGTCTTGCCGGCTTCTTCCCGCACTACACTACGTCGTCAATGAATTAGCCGGCATTGGCTTTTGCACCGCCCTCCTCGTCACATATAGTCGACCCATGGATGTTTTTGCTGATTGTTATATAAAAGACCAGTCCGTGTTTCATCTACGTGGTACCAACAGTCCACCGACCCCAGGCAGCACCCCAACATGTGTGATCCAGGGTGATCCACACCTCGATGCCTAGTGCTAGGTTGTATTGACTGAAGAACCGATCAACCCGTACCACCTTGACTGTAACCGTTGTCGATTTACACATACATGCCAGTGGGCTTATCACTTCGATTTATGTCCTTGCACTGCACACACATCGTATGCTATTTCATGTTTCAGGTCCGGTGAACGGCTTTTCCGCTCATGTTCAATAAGTCATTGTATTTTCACCTGAACGACACCTGCTAAATGCCATGTAGTCGATTTCATATCAATCTCTTTTCCTGTAAACCCGTTCCACGGTTGACGATCTTGTGATCAAAAATCGGAGATAATCAGCAACCTCACCATTGGAATCCTAGCCTCATCCATTCATCCTACTATCTTTCTATAAGCACACACAGTGCAATCACAAGCAGGCTATGGATAAGCTCTCGGAATCTATCAGTTTCCACCTGGTTGTTCCTTATACACAAGCGTTTACCTTCACACAATCTATCTGAACGAACACCAGCAAAAGCACCGAGTCGGGCCATGCATATCACTTCGGAGCCAAGAAACCATGCGCCACAGCACCACGAGATGTTTGGCAACTTGATGAGGAGCAAACAAGAGGCAGCCATCGCATCATGTTGTACTTTGACAGTCCACCACCTCATGCCCTCATGTGAGTTGCCAGCAGCTACTTGAACGTGTCCTCCCGACTCGCGAGTGATGTCCTCTATTATCAGGATCACCACGCCTGCTTCAAATTGCCCCTCGTCCTTGGAAATAAGCAACGTTGCAAACAGAATCTCAGACCTCCAGCTTAGAAGAGAACAACTCTTGCGTGAATTCGCTGATATCGAGCTTCAGTTGCGCAGCGAAAAAGCCAGATACAATACTCTCCTCAATGGGCAGGCGTCGGTCTCTAAAATACCCTTCGAGCTCCTGAGCAACATCTTCCTACTCTGCCAGGCCGCAGGTCCACCAAAGCCATATTATTCATTCGCTGTGGCTGCATCTCATGTTTCCCGGCATTGGCGTACTGTTTCTCTTTCAACGCCTCTCCTCTGGAATGATATCCACGTCACAATTCGGTCTTCGTTCGCGGTCGCGCGACTGGAGGCTCACCTCATTCGGTCGGATGATTGCTTCCTTGACATTTTTGTTTATACCCCTACACACGACATCAGCCCAGTCATGACACTGATATCACCCCATTCCAAACGTTGGCGCAGACTCTCGTTGATGACCGACCACGATCATGTCAATACAATTTACAACTACCTCCATAAATCTCCTGCTCCTTTGCTGGAACACCTATCCCTCCAAATTGGGATACCCGAGGAACACCATTCACCGAGATCCAAATATCCAGACAATCGTCCAAAAATACTTGCCGAAGGCGCACAGTCACTGAGGTTCGTCCGCCTCGGCGGCCTAGCTCTGGGCAATCTGGCTCCCCCGTGCGAAATGATAACTACCCTTGACTTGGATGGGTTCGAAAGATACTATATGGAACCCTCTCAATTCGTCGCGCTATTAGAAACTCTGCCTTCTCTCGCTAATCTTTCGCTCGGTCAGCTTTACATCCACCACCCGCGCGATCCCTTTGACGTCACGAAACAAATTGAATTACCCCTACTTCGGTCTCTCCGCATCTGTGGCCCCTGCACCTCGCCCCACCTCGCATTATCGCTCCTCGTGCTCCCTCGATTAGAATCTCTCATCTTGCATGAACTCGATAGTTTTCATTCGCCCTTACTGCCTTCGGTCAAAGAGCTGGCCATCGAATCCTGCTCATTTGACGACGTAGCAGCGACAAATATACTCCACGCATGTCCCTCGGTCACGCACCTCACTATGGACTTTACAAGCCCTACAATATGCTACGCCATGACAATCCAGGTGGACATGAGAGAAGACCAGGTGCCCTGGCCTAGTGTACACACACTCACAGTACGAGATATGGAAGCTAGTGACCTCGCCCGCTTCCGGATTATGATTTCCACGCGTATCTCATCTAATCATGGTTTCAAAAAGCTACGGCTGGACCGACGCACTCGGACGGTGCTTAGAAACAAGCTCTGCCTAGACTGGTTCAGGGAGCAGATGGCTCTCGAGAATTGCGATAGGCCAGACCCTTGGCCGGCTGACCTTGGCTATGATGATCCTGGGGATATATACACCTGATGGGCAAGCACGTTACTTGTTGTGCAGAAAACGTGATCGCTTGGGTGGAGGGATAAGTCATGGAAGCGGCAATTTATTGCATGTGTAGATGCCTCGTTGTATTACTGAGTTTGGCGATGGTATGACGGGACATGAGTGCACGAGCATTGATCGCATGTGCCGAGCTTTGTAAGTTGGTGGCTATATTAGGAAATATGTTCTGGAGGAAGACCGAAGTAAGCGAGGTCAGTCGGTGTCTGAGGAGGAGAAAGCAAATGGAGAGAGGAAGAGAGACTGACACGAATACCCACATAGTCTACAGCATCACGGAGGGGAAGGGGAAGGAGATGCAGGTGGATGCAGGGGTGGAGGAGGGCTTAATAATGAGAGGAATATGGTGAGAGCGATTAGGTAAGCGGGATTGTAACACAGAGAGATGGTCAGCTCAGGTAAGCTCAGTCAGTAGCCTATGAATACTCTTGCCAGCCTTTGACCCCCTTCTCATCCACTCCGACTCTCTGTTCCATCCTGCCTCCATCCTATTCCGTATCCGCCTTTAAAACCAGCTCCAATTTCCTACCAACTACCCATCTTGCCCTTCAGCCATCCCTCCTATCACCACTCGCGCTCAGGGTGTCCGAACTATTATGTCCACCCGCGTGGTTAAGCTAGCAGTAATTTCCGATTTCGTGAGTATCTGTTTTCCTTCACAATACCCCTTCTCACATTTTTTTCAGGTCTGCCCGAGCTGCTTTGTTGTTCAGCATGAATTGCTTGCGGCCATGTCCTACTGCAAAGACACCCTACAGCTTCCTCTCCAGTTCGAGTTTCAGCACATGCCGTTCCGCCTCATAGGTCCGAATTGCATCAAGCCCGGAAGCACCATCGAGAGAATCAAGTTCTACAATCTCTATCTCGGTCAGGACCGGTCTGCCAGTCTCCGACGATGTGTCACAAAGTGGGGCGAAGAAAAGTCCATCCCGATGTACGTTGTCTCGCTCCTTTTTTTCCTCCGTCACACTGACCGATCCATGAATAGCACCTGGGACGGCGTAATTGGCCATACGACCCGTGCTCATCGTCTCTGCTACAAGGCAGCCCAGATGGGCGAGCAGGAACTCCAGCTGAAAACTGTCACAGCCATCTTCAACGCACATATGGTCGATGCCAAGGATATCTCAGATACCAATACCCTTGCCGAAGTTGCAGAGTCCATTGGTCTAATGCCCAAAGAGAAGGTCAGTTCCGTAAGTTTTTTTATTTGATAACCTATTGACTCCCGTTCCTGCAGGCCATAGCATTCCTTGAATCCGACGAATTGGAAGCTGAGGTGAATAAAGTCGCCGATGCCGCCCGCGCGAAGGGAATCACTGGTGTTCCTGTCACTGTCATTGATGGCAAGTGGGCTGTCAGTGGTGGTCAATCGTCAGATGTCTTCGTCCAGGTATGTCGCCGATGTTGGTCCCGTGAGCCGGTCGCACTAATCCTGCTTTTCTCCAGATTTTCAAAAAGTTGGCTGCTAGTGGTGCTAGCTCTCCCACCCATCTACCCGGACCAGCAGTACCGACTCAGATCTGCGCCTGAGACACCAGATGGTTACTATGCCCCGCGTTTTGGCTTCTCAGCAGACTATTCTTGTTTTATTCATTGATGCCTTGACCTGACCGACATGTCCTATACCATGTCAATCATGCGGTCTCTAGTGTCTTGTGCCGCGATTTGTCGCCATGATTGCTCCTTGTTTCACTTTTGCTTTTTTTTAGGTAGTTTTCTCTTGTCCCCAACATCTTTTCTTGCTCCTTGCCCATCCCCCATTGTTTGTACTAACATACGTAGTCAAGGTTTATGGATTATGTCTTTCCTCAGTCAGCCCTCGAATACTGAGCTATAGCCCGCCTTAAGACCCAAGGTTATTGGCAATTGGCATCCTGAGCCTGAGGTACACCTTGGACAGCACTCATAACATATTTAGTAGACTTACGAGAGGCAGATTGACATCCGGAAATTCGGCCGAATGATTTGTCATCCATGTAAATGTAAGACGGTAATCAAGTTATCCGAGCGGCTTTGCCCCCCTCAATCGAACAAGGTAGGCCTCGTTGATATCAGTCGGCCCAGCTGATGCTTGAGAGTAGTTTAATCCAATCAAACGGGCCGATGTGATAATGAAGCCGGTCGGTCCATTTCAAACCCTCGCCACATCACTCAGCGCTCAATGTATCCGCATTCCAAAAGGGGGACCCAAGTACCCACCATTGATGATGGCGTCTCCGATTGTTGATACGAGCTAATTTCTCTTTTGGAAATTCGGTACTGTGTGTAGCCGACATCGTCGGCAATGCACTGCCAGAATGCACCCACCTTGTGCCATTCCCAACTTTTCAACCCCACCGGCTAACACGGCATAAAAGAATGTCAGACGCAGCAAGAATGTTCGTCCTAGCCCTGTGACCAGGTCTGACGTTGCACATTGATGATATTGGACGTGTGAACTCTGATAGAACAAGTCTAACATAGTTTGGGTGTTGCAGAGCCTGAGACTTCTTCACATGAGGACTGGTAGGATGGTTTCCTGGAACTTTGCCAGAATGCTGGAAAAAAACTCCGCTCTCCATCGCGACATATATCGCATCTCATGGGAGAATTGGCCATCGTTTTGGTGGGTGCCTGAGGCGTATGAAGCGGGAGTATCACTCCGAAGGAACACCACTTATTTTGTACTTTACGCCAGATTGAATTCCCAACATTCCACAGTGAACACTGATATATCGGCTCGATCTCTGGTGATGTCAAAAAATCTCGTCCAGGGAAACGTTGTCCATTGGTCGCGTGGTCCGTCTTGGCATATATACCCCGCATTGGCGCGTGAACTAGAACATTACGCTTCTCTGAAAGTGGGGATATGCCTTTGGAGCGGATAGACGATTAGACTTCCTCTTCATACAGTTTACCGGTTAACGAGGAACTCGTGACCCTGCCGCTTCTCCGACCCCCTCCTCTGGAAAGTCAAGGATATCACCGCATTTGACGAGGATCCCCGTGTGAGTTATCTCAAGCATGATAATGCTGACTGGTGCTGGACGCAGCGTTCCCTTCAACCCCTTGCACGCTGCGGCTGCACTGCCTGAATGGTTCCACGAACTTCCACCCGAGTCCCGCACTGCAGATTATAAATGCAGCAAGTAGCATGAGAGTTAAAACTAACCTAATTCTACTTTAGAAGCAGATCCGTGCGCTCCAATAGTGTCATTCGCATATGATGCACAAGACCGCGGTATAACTAACACCGTAATCTCCCTCAGGGTGTAGCGGAATCCGAGTAGATTCCTGATCCCCGTTATGGTTCACAATTAAATAAGCGCGATTCAAGGACCAGTAGTACAATCGGTGAATATCGAGCGACCTGGGAAGCAAAACCACCGAACGGGACCAGGCTCCATCCTTAGGCCATGGATATTCGTCACTAATGATGCTTATAGACCAGATTTAGTCAGGTTGTTACAGCTCCTAGCTCCTCCTTCAACAGTGCTAAGCCAAAGCCGGAGGAGAAACACGGTGACGTCATCTAATTCCTAGGCCCACTACCACACGGCGGGGCACTTGGATTTATCACGACGAAGAAAGCCCAGCTGGATTTCATCCACACTACCCAGGCTTACAGCCTGCAAGCTATTCTCCTCCACCATGGAAAGGTTCAACTACACAGACCCATACAGTAACGACCACCGTTTTCGTCCAAATAATCCCCCACTGGTGCACCCCCACCGGCACTGGCAATATGTCTGGATACCCATCGTCGCATCGGCTGTCTGGTTCGGTTCGTCGTGCTCATCTGATCATGCCATGTCTTTCGTTCAAACCCCTTTTGTTCGCATGAAGGTATGCTTTGGGCCATGCTCATCGTGTGGTTGGCTACCGGTAGACCTCGATATGTAACCCAAGAGGGGTCGATTGCCTACATCTCCGATGTCGGTGCCAGTTACCTAAAGCCGTTGTTTATTGCAGGGTGTTCGGTGACAGCTGTTGGCTTCTTTCTTTCGCTTGTTATAGAAAGGTTCCTCAGGCACAAAGGACGGTAAATCGATTTCCTACCACTGGGATCGTAACTTTCTGATAAATTGCACCATGCACTCCCACAGCCTGGTACCTCACATGCGCCGGAGGGAAAATGTATTTGGCGCACTGGCAATGCTGGGATCTTTCATTGGGGGGGCGGGACTCATTCTCCTCTCTATCTTTGACACGAAGCGTTTTACGAGCACTCACCGAGCGTTCCTTCTCGTTTTCATGATCGGTGTTGTATTAAGTGCCATATTCACCATTGTTGAAGTAAGCTCATGCCGTTTGATACTCTGGTCACCTGTTAACCCCTTCCCTTCAGTATTATTGGTTGAGTAAGGACTTCGTCGAGGTGCGGAAGTTGCAACTGGCATACATTGCAAAGGCCGTCATCGCCGCCATCCTAATTTGCTTAGCGATTGCATTCGGTGTGACCCTTTACCGCAGCCAAAGTGTTGGAGGTACTTCGATGAGCTTCGGCACCGGACTGCTTATTAACAGTTATGTTTTTAGCTGTCTTAGAATGGGTCATCGCATTCGGTTTCACATTTTATCTTCTTACCTTTTTCTATGACCTACGCCTCTCCAAAGGGGTTGCGAGTGGTGAGCTCACAAGTGAGAACTTGCGAGTACACCCGTCCTTGGTGCATAGACGTGTATAGACACGGACTGGCAAACATATAATCTGCCATCTGTATATCATGCGTATACTGTGCATGAATAATGGATTATAGTGGTATAATGAAATAATATATGGATTAAAGAATGGCTTCCTCGCGACAAGCTCTCAGCCTCTAGGAATTGTGTTCCTGTGGCGATTCAGGTATTCAGCTCTCTGTCCAGCTGAAGTGCTAGTTCAAGGTCCCTCTGCTCCTGCTCTCGTTTCCTGGCAGCTTCTTCCTCTGCTCGTTTGAGAGCTTCCACCCGGTCTGTATCCGGTTTCAACTCTGGTTGCTGGTCACGAGAGAGACCCAACATGGGCTTGGGTTCTGTGCTGGAAGGTAGAGGAAAAGGGTTCTGGTAACGGGCTTCGAGATATGGATCCCACCGAGAGGATGGAAGCCCATCACGGACCGCTTGATGAGGACCAGAGGATTGGTATGGATCCGCTTGGGCGGTACTAGGCTGGGGAGGGGCGGATACCATAGGCGTTGGGAATGAAAGATTGGTGACAGGTGCGCTTGCTCCATACTGATCCCAAGTCGGAGGAGTCGGTGAGGACGTTACTGAACTCCCATAGGCTAAGGGAGTTCCCAATGGAGCAGGTTGTGGATTGTTCGAAGGTATCGCTGGAATAATTGCAGGAGGTGGTGTGGGTTCTGAGAGGTAAGGGTTTGGATTGGAAGAGCTGGTATACGGGGATGCCTGGGCAGGTACCCTGGGATTCGAAGGCGGAGGAGAAGCAGATAGATGATGTGCGCGATCCAGGGGCCAAGGAGTTGGTACAGAAACATTCCCATTCCCTGGCCTGAGAAACGAGGGAAGTGGTCCGGGGCTCGGAGAATTTCTCTGTGGTTTGGGCCTGGTACCTCCAGCAGGCAGTAAGATGCCGGGCAAAGTAGTTTGACCCGACTGATGCTCCGGCAGAGGCGGCAGTTCAGAACCCTTGCCCTTCAAAGGCGATTTTGAAGGAGGTGGCCGTCCAGCGGAAGCCGAGTTTGGCGGACGACCACCGGCATTCGAAGCGGGCTGAGGAAGGTGCGTTTGAGTTGGTCGATACAGGCGTTCGGACGGGGATAATTTGGAAGGACGTCTAGTCATGGCCTGACTGGGCGGAACGGCAAGAGAAGATGCCACAGAGTTCAGTGCGGCAGGAGGTGGCCCCGACGCAAAATAGGTCATCTCCAAGTAGACGTCCCCACGAACAACTCCATCAATATCCAGGCTCACCCAGTCTATCAGAAACGGCGATGATGCAGAACCATTGTAATTAGATTTCTGCATATTGGCTGACGTGTGGGATAGGACGTACCATCGAATTCCCCCGTTTTTAGGGTCTCTGAGATATCCACGATGCCCTTCCCCAAAAAGTCATCGCTCCGCCGCTCCTTGGCAAAGCATGAGACCTCCAACTTCCTCGTCTTATCGGAGGCCGCCTTCATGATCGGGAACCTGAGTTCTGCATCCCATACGGGGTGTTGACCTCCTCTCACATCAACATGGGTCTTCTTGCTAACCCCTAAGGGCCTGGTATCATAAAAATGTGCCAGATACGGAGGGAAGACACTTACCGTTGAGGGAAGCTTGTGCAAAAGCATCTTGTTTATAGAGAGAATGTTTGTCAATGAGATTTCTCGCCTTGAGGATAACGACTATGAGGGTGCCGATTTCCGCTTCTGTGGACATTATTGCGCCTGGACGCCAAGAGGTTGGATCCTTTTTGAATGATGGCAGGCTATGCGTTCGGGGACGAGGGCGATGACCTGTATGGCAACAAGCACTGACTTACATCATGGTTGGCATCAGGGAGAGGTCACACAAAAATAAATGTGTTCACACAGCAACAGCCTTGGTCGTTGATGTACAACATGAATTCAATTCATTGTTCATCCAATACCATTTGCTACACTCGCAATCGAATCATGGCATACACAGTGCGACTTCGTGCATAGGTATCAATATGTAAGTATGTACATGGAGGGTAGATCGGTAGTCCTGGACTAGGCAGTAGTGGGCTAGTTTATGGGATCTTTCTCATCTACCGCCGTAGGGCGGTACTGTATCATGTTAACATATGGACTATAGACCATCTATATGCAACTGTGTCAGAGAAAAAGCGCCAAGGAAGGGGGGCGAATAACATACGTCTCGGTAAGAGTCTCGCATCCGCATCCGCATTAAACACTTCGAGTCCACCCGTTTGTGCTCGGGGTTCAGCCAGAGATCCCAGAGCTTGTGGTCTCGTGGGATCACTGCGCTCATATGCTTCCTCAACAACTCCCAGCCAACGCCGTTCGTGTGGAGCTTCAGGAGACGGATCAACCTTTGCACGTGGTTGTGGACGAACGTGTGATAAAATTTGGGAGATGCCTCCTCTAATGATTCAGTCACGACGCAATGTCCTGGGAGGAACTGGAAGTCGACACCAGTTGATTCCCGTAGCGTTTTGGGGTCGATACGGAGGCCCCCAAGGTCACGGTAGATGAACCCCAGGACTCTGCCGGTAGTAGTCTCAAAACGAGCTACCACATTCTGTGCGTGAGCCTCGAACGCAACTCCGTTGTGAATCAGTGCTGGCAACAGCGCTCTGCAAGCCACCTCGATGTAACTAAAGGGATATCCGAAATAGTGAGCATACGCTGTGATGGAAGTGATTGGAAATCATACCGATCCAAAAAGGCAACACGCTTCTCCTGTGTATCAAGCCCGAAGAGGTGTTCTACTGCGGAAACACCTGGTGGGATTCCCTTGTGACCCATTTCAAGAAGCGCAGCGACGACGATAGTTGTTTCCCCGTCCTTGCGTTCATACTCGTCGCGAATGACGGCGGTGAAATGTTTTGCTATGTCGCCATCTTGGGCCCGGTAGACTGCACTCTGACACTCAGTTTCGACATGGAGAATCTCAGGATCGACGGCAAGTTTGGGAACTACTTCAACTGAGAAACGAGGACCAAAGTCGGCGGTGAAATGCGATATGGTCCGGAGAGATGAAGAAATTTTCACTCCAACTGCGAGCTTCAAAGCCTTCCCGGGGAGGTCAGGGAGAGAAACAGTCCTAGAAACGGTGAGCTCAAATTATTCCATACACGTTACGCATCCCTTTCACACCTGATGCTGGATTGTGCTAATGCCGGTAGGTAGACTGCGGGCGGCAATGCCTCGACATCTTTGAAGCGCTTGATAATGTTTTCAACTTGTAATTCGTGCGCCGGCATGAAAACAGAGGTTTCATCCTCAGGGAGCGGAAGGCCAGCCCTAAAAGCAGCGAGCTCTGCCAACTTTCGGAATGTATGCTCGAAATCCCCAAGGATATTGAGACTAGACCTCGGGACGCGGACGAAGCGAATGCGTGGGTGATACCAGTCGTAGTCACAGGGAGCAGAGTCAAGCATACGAGCGCGATGCATCTGAGCGCGAGCGTCAGAACAACGTATTGCCAAGACGTGGGAAGAGATTTACTGGATGTGTAGGATGTCCTGCGACAAGACTTTGTTCGAATTCAATCGGCGGAGACGATAAGCGTGGCAATGATGGAGGATTCTCAAATGATCGTTCTAAACGGCGATGGTCAAAAGAATGACAGTGGTCACAACTGAGTGAGACCTACTCTGCCACTGGTACGAACTCAACAATTCCTTTTCAATAGTCTCGCTGAGTGATTCCTGAATAATGATGCCATCCACGAATTTTCGCCAAAGGTGAACAGGATCGTCAACCTCAGTCAATCCTCGAAATTGACCAAGCTCCCAGGGCGGTGGAAGCAGGCTATTTATGATAGCCTCCTTGAGATGGTCCTAATCCATGGGGTATATGTTAGCAGCCAGTGTTCTAAGATAAGCAGGGATTACCCACGTATTTTTCTTCAGGAGAGGCCACGGATAGTTCATAAAATACAGGAACCATATCAAGGGGGTCTAAGAGGCCGATAGAACGTCCATGCCTGAAAGCAGTTGCCTCACCAAAAGCGGGAGGATGTTGCAGGGGTACGATAGCGAAAATGTCATGAGCACGAAGGGATCGATTAATGATGGGTTGTTCCGACATGAGGTGGGTAGATAAAATCACAGCAAAGCCGGTAGCTTCTGGTAGGCCAGAGAGAGGGATATAGTAGGCCCTCAGAAGCGATTCGGTGACCAAGCAGGAGAGTAGGCGGGATATGACTGCAAAAGTTGCATGCTGAGCTGGAGGCAGCCGGTAGCCAGAAGACATTGTGAGTAGATAGTGTGGTTAAGGCGGTGGAAAGAAACCGTCTCGGATGGTTTATAAACGTGTGTGATCCAGGTGCGTGATTGTAGAGTTGGAGAGGGTGGAATATTCTTGGCAGAAAGAAGGCCTGAAAATTGAGGTTCACTTGAGTTTTTTTGATGGTTCAGTGTAGACTGGGGGGACTGAAACCATTACCAACTGTTGAGTTGATCTCTTAAGATAGATCTATTGTATGATAATTCTTAGAAAGGTTGAGATCGTGGAGTTCCCCCAAAAGCGGCAATCTACACTTCCGTCAACTCGATTGTCATTGACGTGAACCAGTCCTTGGCATGAACCGACTGACCTCTCGGACCAGCCCCTTGGTCACAAGTTGCTTCCGACAAAGGGATAAACCTGGAGGAATGTCGCAGATTTCCCAATATTGGGCAATAAGGCAAGTCTCGTCCTGAAGGTTGCTGGGTATGTGAGTTAGATGGTGACCGCAAGTGTTATCTGATAAGGTTCGGAGCCCATCAGCGTCTACCTCCGTTTTGATCAGCGGATTAACGGAGTCCCAAATGGGGTAAACACTAAGTCCATCTAGCCAATACGTATGTTGCGTCAACCAAGGAACATGGGGAACTTGTTCTTCCGTACGGTGCTGAATTTGTTCACACTGGGTTTTAAGGACCTTTCTCTCCGCATGGACATCGTGCATCAGGTTCCTTTCACTCGACCCACTAGTTTTTTAGGGTGCTTATTCTTAGCCGGCCGACCAAGACGAAGTTTACAGAGATATATCAAGCCGAGCATTCTCACTGGTGCTTGCCTAACGGATTTCTGTAATCACGAGAAGATACCCTTGGGAGACAACCAGTGTAACTCAACGTATGACGACCCATTAGCCGCGAAGCCGGACACCTGTAGTGGTGTGAAAGTCACTTAGCCTCGTTGGAGCCAGGTCTACAACCAAAGGCAGAGGCATGTCGTAATGGAAGCCATGGTGCCTCTTTCGTCGAAGACACCAATGGTTTATCGATTGGAGGAATCATGAGACGGCGTCCTCTGTAACTCAGAGCTTCGTTCCCAAGAGATTCGGCACACTGACATTCTCGTAGGAGAAAACGTGTCTAATAAGCATGAAACATTGACAATTGTTTGCATTGGGAGAAGCTTTACCCTTCATACGGCTAAAATTGCGTCCAACCAGGACGCTGGGGTAATAGAGCCAAGACTAGAAAATGGGGACTTGTCATAATCGGTTGGAAAATCTCACATTGGTGTGAGTCTGGTTCTTGTTTGAGAACAAGCTGCGCCAGGAACACTGTAATATTGATTATTCCAATGTGGTGGGAGGGTTCACAGAGTTCCTCAGAGAACCCCGGGCCCATTAGTTGTTGGTTCGGCTTGGACCCCGGAGAAGAGTTTGCAGAAACGCCACAATGTTCATTGAACCTGGGCGAGACCCTCCTAATTCCTCGTGGGTAACGCGCAACTATTGTTAGACGGGAACTGGTAACCGACATGTGTTTGGGACTTTCAAGGTGTCTCATACAGGAGTCCTCAGGGAAGACGTGGTACCGATTGGTCGAAGGAAAAATTGTGTATTTATGTAAATAAAGATACATTTCATTATCTTGGCGATTTGAGTCTGAGCCTCCGTGATAGCGTTATAAATCATCAAGAAAGGGAATCCTCATTCACACCTCTGTAGTGAATGAGGTTTGGGAAGGGGCCATGTAAATGCTGCAAGTCTGCCTCAATAAAACTGTATCCGGGGAAAAAAAAGGGAGACTCACAAATCTGTACATGCCAGACATCCTCATTCTCAGGAAGCATTTTCCGGGGAATGTCTTGCGTTCTTGCGACATCCACGCCTCCCAGAGGGGGTGTGTTTTTGGTATGGCAATCTCCAGATTTTTCCGCACAATATCCCAGCCTCTTCCATTGTAATGCAAACCGAGGACACGGATAAGTTGCTGAAGGTGGTTGTGGAAGACCGTGTGATACATGCGAGTATAAACGTCCTCAAGATCTTCAGCAATGATCGAATGGCCGGAAATGAAGTCCAACTCCACCCCGGTCGTCTCGCGAAGGGTGGGCGGGTGGATTCGGAGACCACCAAAGTCTCGAATAATAAAACCTTTTATCTCTTTAGTCTTGAGGTCGAACCGCGCGACGCAGTTTTGAGGATGGCACTCGAAGGCCACACCGTTCTTCAAAACAGATGGGAGGAATGCTTTGAAGAAAACGGCTACAAATCTAGGCAATTTCAGTGTCGGCACCATAGCCGAGGAGATCCACCTACTTGTCCAACCACTCAGCTCGTTTATCTTCGGTGTTCAGTTCAAAAACACGAATGACGGGAGGTATGTCACCACCTTCTCCAGCGTGTCCACTCTCAACAAGGGAAGTGCAGACAATGAGTCTCTCCCCCCGTTCTTCACTTGTGTTTTCAAAGCACTCCCTCACGATGGCTGCGCAGTGTTTGGCGATTTCGCCATTTGGATGTGCGTGGACGACACTGGCGAGTTCTTTAGCCACCGTCACGACCTCGGGGTCAAGTTCCAACACTGGGACGACTTGCGCCGAAAACCGAGGTCCGAGATAAGCCGATTCTGGTGAGATAGTACGGACCGCCGAGGTAAGCTTGATACCAACACCAAGCTTGAGAGACAAGTCACGGTAAACGTTTGGAACAATAACGGAGCTAAGAATATTCAACCGATAAGCTAAAGCATTCGCATAAGCAAACCGCTTACCGTATGCTTTGTTGTGCACGAAGATCGAGATTGAACTCTTCAGGATAGATTTGAATGCCAGAGAACTTGTCTTGCACATGGGCAACCTGGAGCTCGTGAACGGGAACGACAACGTAACCTTCCTGAATATCGAGGGGCCGGCCGGCCTTTTGGGCAGCTGCGTCCAGTAGAGGGCGAGTCAACTCTTCGAAGTTGTATGTTATTTTCAAATCTTGCTTCGGGACTGCCACGAAACGAAGCTTGGGATTATAGAGGTCATAGGATCCCGGCATAAAGTCTGGCAGTGGAGGTAAGAAACGGCGCGTCTTGTGCATCTAGGTCCATGTCAAAAGCGGTTCATAGTATGATGATGAATGGATTTACTGGGTGCGTGGGATGCCCTTCTACGATGGACTCTTCCCACTCTATACTGGGAGACTCGAATGTCGGAGCAGACGGTGGGTTCTCAAACGAGTATGCTGTGGTTGACACCATCAGGACTTGATCCAGAATACCAGGAAAAGAACCAACTTTGCCACTTGACTGCGCTTGTAAATTCCTCTCCAATGTCAATGGCAACGGCAGGATCTAAATCCATGGCCTGGGCGAATGCATTCCAAATACTTAATGGACCTTTGTTCGGTACGAAGACTGTGGAGCCCTCAATATCCCAGCCTGGACCGGTCAAAATACTTAGAATTGCAGCAGTCAGGTCGGGATGCTGCAATAACAGAAATCAGTGAGATAGTTTGCTGCTGGTCCATTCAACTCACAGGCTTGAGTTGTGGTGCATCGGCCTGGGGAGATACTTCGAGAACCAAGGGCATCATATCCATTGGATCCAGAAGACCGATCTCTTTCCCTCGATTATCCTGACCGTCGTGTTTGAAAATAGGTATATGGCGAAGGGGAATGACGGCTAAGATGTCCGTTTTGGTGTAGGCACGGTCAAGGGGAACTTGGGGTTTGAGAACGATGCTAAGACCCGTAGCTTCGAAGCCTTGGAGCGGAAAGTATAAAGCACGAACGACGGATTCCGTAACAAGACATGATAATAGGCGTACGGTACTCGCTAGAGCGGCACGCTCGGCGGGAGGCAAAGCTCGGGCGTCTATGATGAAGGTAGATAGTGACATGGCCACTTGTAGTTTGAAATGCGTAATGGATGGGCCAGAAGCGGGGATCGGAAGTTGATATAACTATCGGTGGGCTCAGATGCAATGCGACTACGCAAAATCAGGACGGTGATTGACTGTTTTAGGTATGATGGCATGGAGCCAGATGATCTAGAAAAGAGCATATGGTGCCAAGAAGATTAAAAGGTAGAGTTGGATCGAATAAAAATCTCCCAGGAGCCACGCTAACAGAGATGTAGCACGTTGCTTCGTGTGAGGATGCAGCCCACGGAAAGAACTAAAGGGGCGCCAGATCAGGGGGAGTGAGAAAGGAAGTGCCTAATGAAACCGTGGAGGTTGGCAGATGCATCTTGGGGACCAAAAGGGGTGAGCCGTGACGTAACGCATCGCGAATAATTTCGACGCGTTTTCAGCGCAGCCAAGTTGCAAACTCTCTAACTGCCGCTTAGCTCGCTGCTATTTACAGTCCACCACACAACCCATCACGGCTTTCGGATCCTAACCTCCAACCCATGGGAATTCATTCGATTGTATCCCCAGCTATCTTCACCGGTCGCCTCATTTGTTGCCACTCCCCGAGATCTGATTCGATGGCCCTCTTGAAGATCGAATATTTGGCCGAACATATGAGACTTTCGTGCAATTCCAGGTTCAGTCCATCTTGGTCCAATGTCCAAAGAGCCAGACAGCAACGAAAAGCCCACTCCTCTGGATGAGCCTCAGAAACCCAGGAATCAGACCATTGAACTTGATCGTGGCGAGGAACTCGTCCGCTATCGCACCCACTGGTGGCAGTTATGGTATGCCTACCTCTGCTTCTCGTATACAGGGCTGACCAGAGGATGTTAGGATTCCTAAGGACCCACCACCTCCTCCCCCAGACTCTATCGACGACGCACCCGTAGGTTGTCATCAGTTTTGATATATTGGACCTCACTGAGAAATGGATCAGGTCATTCCCCTTGCCCATGCAAGCATACTTTCAGTCTTTACTTACACATGGGTTACGCCTCTGATGGTATCATTCTTCAAACTGATCGCAGTCGTCATCTGGGCTCATTTTTATACTAGAACTTGGGTTATCAACGAACACTACAAGCCTCCGATTTATGGACTATTGATGAGTCGCGTTCGGCTGCGACCCTGTCCGCCAAGCTCGATGAAGCCTGGCAGCGAAGGGCACGCTCGGCCGATGAATGGAATCAAGCATTAAGAAGAGGAGAAATCACACCCAGTCTATTCCGGAAAACAATTTGGTATCTGTGCTCGCTCTCCAGCGGGAAGCGATTCAAAGAGAAGGTTGCCTCCTATGAGACCGAATGGAGAGAGAAGACTGGGCTCAGGACACCCAGTCTAGTTTTTGCCATGAATGATACTCTTGGCCGCTTCTTCTGGAGTGGGGGGATTATTAAGGTACCAGATTCCTTTACCCTTCCGTCCAGGGAGGTCCTGATGAACTCCAGGTTGTTGGTGATATCTCCCAACTCATGGGTCCTTTATTAGTGAAGGTATAGATTGATCCCTCGGTCTCGCATGTTTATCGTTACTCACCGGCCTATAGGCCATCATCAATTTCACGAAGGAGCGAGGGGCTCTCAAAGCTCGCGGCGAGCAACCACCCAGTGTCGGACGTGGTGTGGGAATGGCTATTGGTCTTTTCTTCCTTATCATCCTTGCAAGTCTCATGCAGCACCAGGTTTGTCGCTCAACTTTCATGCTCTCTATTGTCTCGAACGCAATTCCAGTTCTTTTGGCGTGCTATGATGACTGGTGTCTTGTCAAGAACAGCACTCATAGGTTCAATATACAAACGTGGTGTCCGGTTAACTGGAAAGTCTCGCGTGGGCCTGCCCAACAGCAAACTTGTCAACCATATATCTACGGATGTACGCTCGATCCTCATTTCTCTCTCTCTTTTTCTTTTTGACACGGATACAGGTCAGCAGGATCGACGCTGCCGCCCAATGGTTTGTAAGTA
This sequence comes from Podaxis carcinomalis, assembly GCA_018524395.1. NCBI lineage: Eukaryota > Fungi > Basidiomycota > Agaricomycetes > Agaricales > Agaricaceae > Podaxis > Podaxis carcinomalis. The sequence goes on from JAEUWJ010000031.1 coordinate 84,142, forward strand.
CATTGTTTACGAGTTGTATGATAATCCTGATGTTGACCGTCAAACTGCCTCGTAGCACGCTGGTATGTATCCTTAAAACCGTCCGAATCCACTCCCTACTCATCCCTTTGTAGCATGGACTGCCCCAGTCCAAGTCTTGGTGTGCCTAATTATACTCCTCGTGCAGGTGAGAATCTATAGAAATGGTTGTCCTCGGTTCGATTTTGATTCTGTGACAGCTAGGTCCTGCCGCCCTAGCAGGCTTTGCACTCTTTATTTTGATGGCTCCAATATCCTCGCTAATAGCGTCGCATCAATTCAAAATTCGGAGACAGTCTATGAAATTCACGGATCAGCGATCAAAAACGCTCCTTGAAGCTCTTGGTATGCTCACCTTTTTGGCGGGGATGCACATCTGAACTCAAAATATGTAACATAGGCGGTATGCGGGTAGTGAAATACTTCTCTTATGAGATACCATTCCTGAAACGTGAGGCATTACCGAGTCACGAAATTCGCCTTCCTAACACCTTGCGATGCACAGGAATTAATGAAGTCCGCGGAAATGAGCTCCAGGGCGTCAGAAAGATTTCGCATTCCCAATCAGCTAGGTAGGTTGGTGTCTTTTTTTGACCAATTCCCTAGTTTAAACCGCAAATAGTGTCGCCTTCGCATACTCCACACCTGTTCTAGCCGCGACGCTGTCTCTGTTGGTCTACACCAAGATAAACCCTGACTTCGACGTTGCCATAGTGTTCGCGTCTCTTAGTCTATTCCAACTACTTCGGCAGCCCATGATGCTCCTTCCTCGTGCTCTGTCAGCAATCACCGATTCTCGGAACGCATTCCACCGGCTATCGGCCGTTTTTGAGGCCGAATTGATGGCTGAAAACGCGTTCACAATTGACAGAGATCAAGAATATGCGCTGGACGCCCAGGATACTACCTTCGAATGGGAGGAAATGCAAGGGGGAGAAACAAACAGCAAACCGTTCCAAGTGCGAAATATAACAATGCAAGTCAGGCGGGGAAGTCTGATTGCCGTCGTTGGACGAGTTGGATCTGGAAAATCGAGTCTGTTACAGGGCTTGATTAGAGAAATGCGTATGCTTTCTGGGAAGGTGACGTTTGGTGGTGAGGTTGCATACTGCCCTCAAGTAGCATGGATCCAGAATGCGACACTGGTACGCAAGCCGTCGCAACCCAAACCCAACCCCGCTAACTATTTTTAGAGAGAGAATATCCTATTTGGACGTCCCTTTGATGAGGAACGCTACTGGAAAGTCATTGACGATGCCTGCCTTCTCCCAGACCTTCAGTTGCTGGCGGATGGTGACTTGACAGAGGTGTGTATATGCCGCTTCTTTTTCGACAGCTCCTACTATTCCGTTCCAGATCGGGGAAAAAGGAATCAACCTGAGTGGAGGTCAAAAACAACGTGTATGTTTCAAGTCCCTCTCTATTTAGAGCCCTGTATTGACACGCAATAGGTCAACATCGCAAGAGCCTTATATTCCGACGCAGATGTCTTGATCTTTGACGATCCGCTTTCGGCAGGTACGCAGCCCAATTGGCCATGCATGACCCAGCGCACCTAACGCTACCTACCCTAGTCGATGCCCATGTTGGAAGGTCTCTGTTCCATAATGCTATTCTGAGTTCGGTTCGCACCAAAGGCAAAACGGTGATCTTGGTTACCCATGCACTTCATTTCATTTCATACTGTGATGAAATCTACATGATGGAGAACGGTCGCATCAAGGAACATGGTCGTTACCAAGAGCTCGCGGACAAAGAAGGGGATGTTGCGCGACTTGTCGCAGAGTTTGGTGGTACAAAGGACTCGGACTCCGTGTCGGACAAAAGTTCCGACACCTTCCAGGATGACTCAATCGATGAAGAGAAGCAGCGATCTAAGCAGAAGACGAAAGGGGCAGCTGGCACGGGAAGGCTGGAGGGTCGTTTGATCGTGAAGGAGCGGCGTACGACTGGTTCGCTTTCTGGGAAAGGTAGCTCTCTTTTTGTGTGTCAGGCAATCATGGCTTACGCTACCCCTCAGTGTACTGGAAATACCTTAGCGCAGGGCGTGGATTCATCACTATGCCTCTGCTTATGTTGTCGATCTTCTTTATGCAGGGGAGCCAAATCATGAACACCTATACTTTAGTGTGGTGGCAGGCAAAGTGAGTAGCTGATCATACGCTGTTTGATATCTATTCTTACTACGACCTCATAAAGTACATTCGGCCGCCCTTTTTCGTTTTATCAAAGTCTCTATGCTGGTTTGGGTATTTCTCAAGCTCTCTTCACCTTCGCACTGTACGTACTCTGCGCCTTCTAGGTTTCCCTAGCTCACCCCTCCACAGAGGTATTGTCATGGATACAATATCTTGGTTCGTCTCCGGAAACCTCCATCACGACGCCGTACGCAACGTCTTCTATGCGCCTATGTCGTTCTTCGATACAACTGTTTGTCTTTTGATGTTGTGGTTGTTTACAAAAGACTGAGCTCAACTTCAGCCCGTGGGTCGCATCATGGGAATCTTCGGAAAGGACATAGATTGTAAGTTTATCAATTTCCAATTGCAATGCATGCATCTTAACTATGTTCAGCCATCGACAACCAGCTTCCTAGTAAGCAATCTTCCATCTAGCAGTGGAATTCATCTCACCCAGGACAATGATAGTCTCCATGAGGCTTCGTAAGTGATTATCCTGATACCTCATCCTATGATTTCTCACGTTGCGCGGATTAGTTGCCTTGACTTTGTCCAGCGTCATAGGAGCCGTTTTGATCATCACTGTGGTGGAACATTACTTCAGTTTGTTTTGTGCCTTCTCCAAGGGTTACTAAGACTAATGACGGCGGCAGTTATTGTCGTCGTCGTCGTATCATTGGGTTACCAACACTTCCAAGGGTACTATCGCGCCAGCGCCCGGGAAGTTAAGAGATTAGGTTTGACATCCGTCCCAAACTCTCTGGGCTTTCTTAATCAAAAGCATATAGACGCAATGCTCCGCTCCATCCTCTACGCTCATTTCTCGGAATCACTGACTGGTAGGTTCCTCTGCTTTAGTAAGGGCTCCCAACATAGACAAGGTCTTTTCCGAAGGACTTCCAACTATCCGTAGCTACGGCGAAACACCGAGATTCTTGCGCGAAAACAAGTACTATATTGACCTCGAGAATCGTGCGCTGTTCTTGACCGTGACAAACCAGCGGTAAGCATGTTTATGGTTGGCACGTTGGGTACGTTTTGACACGTTTGCAGATGGCTGGCTGTCCGCCTCGATTTCTGTGGTGCAATAATGGTGTTTGCTGTGCGTGGAGCTCATGGATGGTGTGCCTCAACGACTGACGTAGTAATAGGTCGCCATCTTCGCTGTTGTCGGAACCTCTGCGATAAGCCCAGCCCAAGTCGGTCTCGTCTTGACATACACAAGTTCGTTAGCCTAAAACCGTTATTCGGGGCCATTTTTTAATCCATTTCAGCTACTTTGACCCAGTTGTGTGGTTTGTTGACAAGGCAGAGTGCCGATGTGGAGGCGAGTTACCTTTCATTGTTCCTTCGCCCACCACGCTCAAATGGCTCAAATAGAATTACATGAACTCGGTGGAAAGAGGTATGTACCATCGGATCCCGTATTCGAGCATTATGCATTGGCTAATGCATCAAACAGTGGCTCACTACAGCCGCAAAGACTCCATTGAGCAAGAAGCACCGCATGAGGTCCCGGAGAATAAGCCCCCTACGGACTGGCCACAACGTGGATCAGTCGAGTTCAAAGATATTAAATTGAGTTACAGGCCGGGCCTACCCAACGTCCTGCATGGCGTCTCGTTATCAATCAAGGGAGGTGAGAAGATTGGAGTCGTGGGACGGACAGGTGCTGGGAAGTCATCTCTGGCGTTGACCTTACTGCGTATTGTGGAGTATTCAGGGCAGATCATAATTGATGGGTATAGCCTGTGGGGTTCTGAATAGGAAGAGAATATTGACGTTCTTCTATTAGCGTTGACATTGGCAAAATTGGACTACGAGATCTCCGGATGAAGGTATCGATTATTCCTCAGGATGTAGGTCCTTCTATCTTAACAGTTGTTCCTGATTTTCTGACAACTGTCGATTATCCAAAGCCTCTTATTTTCAGCGGTACTGTTCGGACTGCCCTGGATCCCTTTGGACTCTATGATGATGCTCAGCTGTGGGATGCGCTTCGACGATCTTCTCTTGTTGGAGCTCCAGGAACCGAGTTGCCCGGGAACCAGGCCTCTCTCACACTCGACACAATGATTGAACCCGAAGGATCAAACTTGAGTGTGGGTGAGAGGTCTCTTCTGAGTCTCGCACGCGCTCTCGTCAAAAACTCCAAAGTGGTAATACTTGATGAAGCCACGTAAGCCGACATGTTCCCCAGTGAGGCGGGTTCGTTGACCTTCCTTCTACGACAGTGCATCCGTTGATTTGGAGACTGACAAGAAGATTCAATACACGATTGCAACTGAATTCCGGGATCGCACGCTTCTATGTATTGCACGTGAGTAATTTCCCAGAGGTGCAAGTAAGATTATAATGACGTTCCGTAGATCGTCTGCGCACAATCCTTAGCTATGACCGCATCCTTGTCCTCGACGCTGGTCGTGTTGCAGTGAGCATTATCGTTTCTCCATCATTGAGCAGGTGCTTACTTCATGTACAGGAATATGACACACCGGAAAATCTTTTTCGGAATGAAGGTGGAATCTTTAGGAGTCTTTGCGAACGAAGCAACATCACCTTACGGGACATTCAGAATGCATCCGAGAACTCGATATGATGCCTTCCACCTATCTAATGACAGTAACGAGATTACATAGAACAATGTTCTGATACAAACGTCGATCCTGCACTGTACCTAAGCTCCTTCGCCAGTTTGGGTTACGTCATATATCACGTGATCCACAAGGTTGATCAAGTTTTTGAAGTGAATCTCAGAAGTATTGCCAGAATGACTGCAGCGTCCAAAGCCATACAACCATCCACCTCAGGCAAAGTGAGGATTGATATCCAGTTGTTTTTGTGTTACTCAATAAGTGAACAGTCAAAAACAAAAGCAAAGAAGCGGTATCTACGACGTAAAAGAGAGAGGCGAAAACAACGCGCAAAGCAAGCTTGTCCAAATGACGCTAAAGTACTGCAGGACGACGCCAGCGAATCTGATGTAACAGACGAAGGCTCAGTGCTTGAGGGTAACAGTGAAGATGTTGCGGTGCATCATCCGTCGTCCCAACCTGACGACTCTTCGCCTCAACGCCCGTCAAAACGTCGTAAAGTGGTCAAAGAAGCCAAGGAGGATGTTGCATCACCAGTGGAAATGATACGCTCGCTAGGCGGTGATAATGCAGACCTTAGAATGGAGGAAGATCTGCCGTTACCACCCAGTAAACAACGTTCACCCACACCTCCTCTTCCCATCTTCCCCCTGCCCGTCCTACCCAATGCCCCTTCAAAATCAACATTAGCTCTCCAAGGTCTTGACAAGGCCTTGATAGACGCGGAGGTTGTCGATCCTGATGTAGTGCTGCCTATACCCTCCGACGGCCTGGACGACGGCGGGACTCGACTGAGCGAAAAAATGAGAAAGCGGCTGCATGATTCTGGGATTACCGAGCTGTTCGCAAGTACGTCCTTCAGTTTCAATCACCTAGACCTAATTATGAACTGTGTCATAGTCCAGACAACTCTGCTGCCTTTCCTCATTCCGTCTTCTAATATTCAACGTCAGTTGTACACTCCTACCCAGCCTGCTCGTGATGTTTGTGTTTCTGCACCAACGGGAAGTGGAAAGACTCTCGCGTATGTTATACCAATCATCGAGGTGAGTTGTATGCGTTTGTATCGTAGCACAAACCTCATAATAACATGCCAGATCCTTTCATCTAGAGTCGTCACGCGGTTACGAGCTCTAGTGGTCCTGCCTACAAGGGATCTAGTTATGCAAGTTCGCGAAGTTTTTGAAGTGCTAGGGAAGGGTCGTGGCCTGAAGGTATGAGCTACTCGAGGATCCACGTTACTGCGAAAAGTGATATAATCAACAGGTTGGGACTGCTACTGGACAACATTCCTTTGCTCACGAACAAGCCCACCTGGTTAATGACCAGACACCCGGGTGAGTGTTAGCCTTATCCAGAGCTTCATCCTTCCGATGATAAATTCTTCAGTTTACTGGGAGGTTCTAGCAAGGTCGACGTCCTTATATGCACGCCTGGTCGTCTCATCGACCACTTGAATGGTACTCCAAATTTTACGTTGCAGCATCTGCGCTTCTTGGTACGCAACCATGTCAACTAAGTAGCTTTATGCCTCACGAGAATCTTGCAGGTGATTGACGAGGCCGATCGTCTCCTGGCGCAATCATTCCAAGACTGGCTCGCACAGGTTCTGGCTGCCACACGTTCACCAACGGTTCATCATAGCGGCTACGAGACACAAACAAACTTTTGTCCACGTCCTGATGCCGTTGCCCCCCATCAGCTACACCAATTACCCTATCCTCATCTCCCTACCTTCTTAACCGAGGCTCAAGAGAGCTCGTGTCAAAAACTCTTGTTCTCAGCAACATTGACCCGTGACCCGGGCAAAATTGCAGCTCTCGAGCTTAGAGAGCCCAAATATTTCATCGTGCAGAAGAGCAAGAATTCTGATGAGCAGGAACATGTTCTAAATGTTGTTATGGAAAAATTCTCCATGCCTTCTACGCTGCAGGTAATACCCACTTAATGACAAGGCTTCGTTGACTCGCGCTGATAACCCAACTACAGGAGCATATGATTGTCTGCGAGTCATCACAAAAACCACTTATGTTCTTGCACCTTGTATTCGGTCGGAATGTGAATGACGCACTCGTATTCACCAAGTCTGCAGAGTCCACAACACGATTAGTCAGGCTATTCGACTTCTTCCAAAAATGGCGGGAGACCAAGTCCAAGGACTCACCTCTCATCGTTCGCGCATACTCTAGCGACCTACCAGCAGGTGAACGGAAGGTAATTCTAGAGCAGTTCAAAGCACGGGAAATCAGCATGTGGGTGATCTATGCGCCTTGTCGTTGTTCTTTTGCTCACTAAACATTTTTAGTCTCGTTTGCTCCGACCTTATTTCTCGAGGCATAGATATCAGTCATGTTTCGCATGTTGTCAGCTACGACGTTCCCGTGGATATGCGCAAGTATGTGCATCGAGTAGGGCGTACAGCAAGAGCCGGCAGAGCTGGTTGTGCATGGACTTTGGTTGAGGAACAAGAGGTTTGTCGAGCGTGGATGCAGACCTAGGATCAGATGCTGACTTTTGCATAGGCTCGCTACTTCAAGAACATGTTGAAAGAGGCGGATCACTTGGATCGTGTCAGGCGGTTGCGCGTGAACGAAAAAGACCTCACAATGATCACACCTGGATATGAGGTATGGATCTCGTTTCAATCTCATTCGCAAATTCAATTAATATATCCCAAGGTGGCACTGAAGCAACTGAAGGATGCTTATACCCGGTCATGAAGATGGATGCGAAGGAGTACAGAACTAAACCTAACCCAACAAGCTCTTGACGTACTTCAGTAGATCTTTTCCCTGTGATCTTCATGAGTCAAGATGAGTCAGACAGGAACACGAAACTTACCCCTCGAGACTTCACGCCCGTTACCATAGCCTTCACTCCATCTATTTCCATAGCTTCTGTAGAGTGTTGACTGGTTTCATCTTCGGTAGCGAATACATCGCGTTCCAACGTCTGCTTTTGGCACAATCCATAGCGGAGGACGACGGTCAGGACTGCCCGCCACCCTTCTAAAACGTTATCTTGACTGCTTGATGAACCAAAAGTGGGTGGAATGGGTAAAGCTGGGATCGACGTGGAGCGCACGACGTAGGGACAATATGAACGGTGCTCGCGTAGAAGGTCAAACTGACGTTGTTGCACTGTCCTTCGAGGAGTGGAAGGCGCGGATGAGTCTAGATGCGTGTCGCTGCCCGACTTCGTGGTGGTAGAAGTCTGCGCGAGAAAAGTCCAAAGGCCGATACGACGTTGACAGAGAGCGCATTGAAGGAGTGTGTCGCGTTTGTTCAGTAGGCCAGTAGGTAGACTGAATTTGGCTGGCGTGCCTCTAATGGGAGTAGCTGCGCGCGATATCGACGTTGAACGAGCAGGAGTACCAGGTCCAGGGGTGGCATTTCTTGAGGACGACTTCCACAGTTCCGGACCTGTCATTGGGGGAACGAGAGACCAACCAAAAAGGGCAGCGAGAATAGCAGTCTCGGAAGGGGGTTCTGCGGTTAATTGTTGTCCAACAGCTTCTTCAGAATTTGCAGGGATATTGTAGGATAATATTGTGGATTTGACAGAATTCACTTGGCTTTGAGTCTAGTTCCGGATGTCAGTATATATGCAAAATTGAGACAAAACCATGTACCAGTGGGTGTTTTGTGGTGACGTCCTGCAACGGTTCGGTGAGAGATATGGCTACTGCCTTAATTCCTTTAACAGTGGCAGCTGGTGATTGTAAAGGGATGCGGTATATCGACGCTACAACTGACCTAAGCTTAAGAATCTAGGGGAGGCATGCTACTTACGATCGCATTGTCTTGATCTCCACGGGCATCCATGTTTATGAGCTTCGACTAGAGAAATGCGCTGTTTCTCTACAAGGGCACTCGCTGTATGACGCATATAAGCTGACAGGCACGCCTACACAGGAAGCAAGCACACCCACCAGCTTCTCGAGACATTCTATCTCTCCCCGCAACCACCCACGAGGCACCACAGATACCACAAACCAAGCGGTCCTTTCCATCGTTCGTCCATCCACATTTAGACGCGGCAACGGCGTCGATCTGCGGTGGTTTGTTCGCGTATGTAGCAAGCTTGAAGGTGGACAATCGAGACAAGAACGATGCGACGGATGACGGTCTGTATTCGGCGTTCGAGGAAAATGACAGGTTGGGCGAAGATTCTTGTCTATCTGAACGAAATGTGAATAAGCTTTTCGTTCGAGTTGTAGCACGAGCCAGAATGGCGGATAAATGGGGTGTTGGTTTCGTTAGACCAGTTGGTGTAGTAACGCTAGAAAAACATGAATAAGACCAGTTTTATGGCAGTAAAAGAACGTACGATGTAGGTGGGGCAGACTTGGTAGAGATACCATATTTCGCAAGAGTCGAGTAAATGGAACGCGATGTATTGGTTCTCTTAAGCGGACGAGGCTGATCCACCAGCTCAGGCGTAATCACCGAGTTATCTAGTTCGAGGAAAGCATCATCTAATTTCCTCTGACACAAAGTTAACAGAGGTTCCTTGAGAGATACAACAATCCCCTCACCTTTGTGGCACGAAACTGGTCTTGATATTCGGGAACTTGAGAAGCCATTTGAGTCTACAATATGTGCAACATGTTTGAATGCAAAAACCTTGCTGACTAAGCTAACGTCACCGTATCCGATCCACTGCGCTTGCTCAATCAATGCCAAATCCCAGGCCACCACAATCTATTCCGCTGTCTACACCCAGGTCTAATAACATGATACATCAAACTTATTCACCCAGTTCTCCACCGCCACTCTTACTCCTTGCCAACCCGCGTTTTCGCTGCTTTTTGATGATCCCAGCTCGGCGTGCTTGTTCCCTGTGCTCCTTCTGCCTCATTGCCAATACCTCTTGCTCCTTCAAAATTCCAATAATCCTACGGGCTGCACGCGGGTCCTTCCTGAGAAACATCTCCTTGATGAACATCTTGTAAAGTGGTCGGACATGCCGCTTGAACGACATGTTTGAACGGACATTGGACAAATCCAATGTTATTGCACCAGATGGCGTACCGAAAGGCACGCCGTTAGCAGTGTGCCATTGTTTAGTGGCAGGGTATCCATTTCGAATAAGATGATCAAAGAGGGAACAGACCATTCGTGAATCCATAAATGTTCTCCAGCGAAGCATGGCTTTAATGACAATGTTGACGGTCACACGATCGGGCACGAAACCATACTGTTGTACAAGGAAATCCTTCGTGCGTAGAACATGACGTATGAGCCGCCCATTTCGCATGTTCCAGTGTCGAAGAGGACCATGGAGGTAGACATTGCCGATTGCAGTCAAATCCTCACTAGTAAGGCCCGAGGCAGACTGCTTTATCAACCGCCTCGCCAAAGCAAAGCATCGATTCCGTACCAAGATCTGGACAGCGGACAGGATCGCCGAGCTACGAACAGGAGGGACTGTCATAGTAGAGACCAATCGCAACGACGCCCATTTGCGCGACCGAGATGGGCGTCGCAGTATCCGATCTAATAACTGATCGCGTGGAGTTCCGGGTGGCCAATGTGGTCCAGTGGACCCAACACGAGATGCAAGCTTGAGAGCTCCAGCGCACATCAAGCCACGAACGGTTTTTCGGCGTAGATCATCAACTACACGAGGTTTCTCCTGGAATGAAGTAGATGCTAGCTCGAACACTTCGACGACTAGGGCATGTTGACGATGATGTAAGAGTGTGTTGATGATGCGTAGAAAGTAGCGTGGGGTGAACATTATGGGATCATGGCGCGCGAGAGCCCCAAGTAATTGAACTGCTTGCTGAGGTCGGTGCGAAGATACCATGATGGGGAGGAAGAATCGAATCGGGTACTTGAGTCGATCAGGAATAAGAGTGGCGGAGCAAAATCGCCATAGTGCATCTCCAACAGCTTCCGCAAGCACGGGGACAGTGGATTCTTGCCTGGTGTCTCGAAAAACAGACAGAACTGTGCCCAGGACTCGTTCTATTTGAGGACCCTCAAGTCGGTGGTTTTGAAGGAATGGGATAAGATTTGCCCATTTCTGTTGAAAGGCGAGGTGTTGAACCACAGGAAATGAGGCATCCGGCGAGACTGGAATGTCACGAGAGAGGCAGTCGAGATAGAATTGATGAGCGAGTTCAACATCGCGCTGCGCCAAGTGCTCAAAGACACTCCGGAGATACCGAGTTCTTTGAAGGGAACTGTGTGATGAAGCTCCTAGCATAGGTAGCAGTTTCATATAAGTCTGGACTCTGCGGACGAATAGACCTCCAGCAAATGCACAGAAAAGCTCCTCCACCTGCCCAGTTTCAGATTCACTACCTTCAGGAGCGACCCACAACTGGTATGATGAAATGTATTCCATACACCCTTCCAACAGAATCTCATCCCTGATCTTAACACCAACTTGGAGAAAAGCAATCACAACCGCACGATTGACCTCCCTGGGCCTGACCACTACAGTGCAATTCCTCCACGAACGCCACAAAGAACGTCCGATATCCCGAATTTCTCCAGCCCGGAAAGGAGATGCTACCGTCTGACTGGAAAAAGACTTCTCCAGAATAGCTAAGCCAATTAGTGTCCTCCACTCGAGACTACTAGAAGCTTTTTCGAGCACTAGTGAAGTGGGATATTCCTGCGGCAGAAGAAACATGGAGAGAAGAACAAGGTTGCTGATACGTTCGTCCAAGGGGATTCCTTCTGTAAGGCTTGTACGAACACAATCCATGACCCACGAAGAAACAGGGGCAGGTAAATCCGATTTCCGATGGTAAGGAAAAAATGCTGCCGCAAAAGCCATGACGAGGTCGCTAACGTTGGCAGAAACGACACCCGGCAATGTGCCCCTAAAGTAAGAGATCCGGGATAACAACGTATCAAGAATCCTTGACTTGTAAGAGGAAGGAAGGGCAGCGCCATTCGTTAAAATGACCTTCCAGAAGAGATGGATAAGACTTCGCTGGGGATTACTCTGCTCTGTGATAATGGAGCAAAGAATATCCAGTGCATCGCCGAAACCTGGAGTCGAGGGAAGGCGGAGGAATCCGTCGAGGTAAGGGAGCAGAACAGATGGTGTATGGTGTGCCTGACCAGGGATACGCGAGAAATAAAGCTTGGCCATCTTCTGCGACGCTAGTAATTGAGTGTCAGAAGTGATAACAAACCTTAAAGCATCACACGCACCTACACAGTCTGTCGATTTGAAGCGTTCCAGGTACGCCCTCATCGACCAGTAACTCTCCCTCGTCCCAAACAATTGACCTAGTCCCTCCATCTCCCTCGCAACCTGAATCACCTCCTCCCAATGCGTTTTCCCCCGAGAAATGCCCTGAATTCGGTTCTTGTACCTGCTGTGATACTGACGTGCATTTCTATCATCGGAAATGGATCCGAATAGACAAAGTAGTTCACCGCTGTGCTTCGCACCTAGTTTGCGCAGTAGGTCTGAACCAAACTCATGGAATAACGACACCAAAACGGTAGCATCCAATGGTTGGGGAGAAACGGGAACATCATTAAACAAATCTTGGACCAACTCAACGGCGCTAGTAAGGGCGGTGCAGGGAGTGGGTACCACCGGGGCTGCAGGTGGATCTTCGGGTGAGGCGATGCCTGTGGTCATGGAAGCGTATTGTACGTGATGCCGCATATGTTTGACCGTCCTGGGAAAGGTCGCAGAGGAGCCGAGAATTAGACTGGTGCATGATGGTGTTGAGGTGAAGGAATAGTTAAATGCAAACAGCTTTAGTTGCGGAGAGTTCTCTTCTAGCGCGAGTGGATAGTCGACGCGGCCATTCAAGGACCATGCCCCACCGATTCTAGTGGACCTCGGGTTGAGAGGGAAAGGGAGCCCGTTATCCAAACTGAGCGGTTCCGCAGCCGTTATATGAACAAGGTCATGCGTGTTGAGATACACAGCCCGGGCACGGACCATTGAACCACTACCGATTCTTCCATTATTATTTGGAGGTTCGGCGCGTTTTGGCGATTCATCTCGTAGATTAAGCTTGGTTGCATAAGATACACGTCGCGTCGTCACATCTAGTGAAAACCTGAAAACATTGGTTAATATCTCAATTTCGGCTAACACCGAAGAACATACCGCGGGATAAAAACGTTCTTTGTGCCATAGTTAATGCGAAAACGAAGAGTTAGTTGGCAACATCGCAACATTCCATTGCATGGAGAGTATTGTCGGACAAATTCACGGCCGAACACCACACGTCACAGCTTGGCGAATGTCGTTGAAAATGTCCCGGCTCCGCCGCGCTGAAGACGGGCAGTGCGGGAGTATGTCGTGCCTAGGATCACTAGACTTTGCGGGATAGTGGAAAGGTAGAAAATGCTCGCCAGTTCACTGGGCCCTGTTTCGCCGCGACTGAAGGCAGTCTCAAACTGCGGCCGATGCCGGATCGGAGTCCTAACCTTACTCGTATTTTCCCAGGATCAATACACACAAAATCTATTGACCGACACTTGCCAACCATCCTCGACACAAGTTGCCTTGAAAAATCCATTGGCACTACCTGGTACGTTCAAATCTCTCAAGCAACACAAACGGATAGACTGAATGAGTCTCAGGCGCAGAGGTCAATAGGGAGGTCAACTTGAATTCACGATCTATTACCGTCAATCTGTGAGGGTCTTCATTCAGGTTGACAATAGGATCTCATCGCCTGGACAGATATTCAAAAGAAATGGGTGCCTCTCGTGCTGACAAGGAGCTTTATTTCGAAAAGCTTAAGGAGCTTCTCAACACTTACCGTGAGGCACCCCTTAATCGTCCTTCGACTGAGGAATAATCCATGTCTAGCCTCCATCTTCATTGTCAATGTTGACAACGTTGGCTCTAACCAGATGCACCAAATTCGTGTCGCCCTCCGTGGCAAAGGTGTCGTCTTGATGGGCAAAAACACCATGGTCCGCCGTGCCCTTCGCACTATCCTCCCTGAATCCCCCCAGTATGAGCGCCTCCTCCCCCACGTCAAGGGCAACATCGGCTTCGTCTTTACCAGTGGAGATCTCAAGGAAATCCGTGACATTATTGTGGCCAACAAGGTCGCTGCACCCGCTCGTGCCGGTGCCTACGCTCCCAAGGATGTCACTGTTCCTGCTGGTAATACCGGCATGGAACCCGGAAAGACCTCCTTCTTCCAGGCGCTCGGTATCCCCACCAAGATTGCTCGTGGTACTATTGAAATCGTGTCCGATGTCAAGGTTGTTACTGCTGGCACACGTGTCGGACCATCCGAAGCCACTCTCCTTAACATGTTGAACATCTCACCGTTCACCTACGGTATGACTGTCATTCAGATCTACGAGTCGGGTAACACCTTCTCGCCCGATGTTCTTGACATTAGCGAAGAAGAACTTGTCGGCCGTTTCCTTAATGGAATCAAGACCATTGCCGCTATCTCCCTTGCTCTCAACTACCCTACCATCGTCTCTGTTGCACACTCCCTCGTCAACGCATACAAGAACGTCCTCGCAGTTTCTTTGGCCACAGATTACACCTTCGAGGGCTCCGAAAAGGTAATGAACTGGTTGTACCGTATCTAACAAGCACACCGTCTCATGGTTTGTTACAGGTCAAGGAGTATCTTGCTAACCCTGAAGCATTTGCGGCTGCCGCTCCTGCTGCTGCCCCTGCCGCCGCTGCTGAAGCTCCCAAGGTTGAGGAGAAGGAGGAAGAGAAGGAGGAGTCCGATGATGACATGGTAAGTTTTCCTGTGATGTCACCTCTGATCCATCATTGATGCGTGTGCCTGCACAGGGCTTCGGTCTCTTCGATTAAAAAGTATACATTATTAGTTGTCCGGTGTTCCATATGCCTTGTAGTGACGTTCTGTATGACTACACAATCGACAAACAGTGATCATTTGTGCCACACACGAGAACCCAGCAGGAAACCCTCAGAGTAGGGAGCAAGATTCGCCTTTACCTGTTTGCGGACGAAACCATGTCGCTGGTGCTGCTAGCCAGCGCATGGCAAATCTCGCCTTGTCGGCGCTCCCGATGTCGAGCGAGCACAGCCGACGAGAGCTCTTGCACATCGGAGTCAACCCAAGATCTGGCCGACCTCTGTTGGCAAGTATAAAGAGGCGTCAGTCGAAGGGTTACTCGCCACTTTGCTTCGATCCCCTCGCCCTCCCCGTCCCTTTCCTTACTTCTGCGCCCTCACTCTCTCATTCGTGACGCGTGCCGTCTCAGCATACTCGTCATGCCCACTAGCAGAACCACCAAGGACCGTCCCCTCAAGGCCTCTGTCGCAGACGCCCTCGCGCGGGCTCAGGCCAGTGGCTCCTACGAGAGGAGGGCTCACCTCACCGACGCGCCGGTCGTGAAGAAGCTGGTACGGGGGACCGAAGATAACTATCGTCATGCTCTCGAGATGTGGGACGGGTGAGTCGAGCGACAGAACTCGTTACTGAGCTGCTCACCCGCCGGTCGCCAAGCTTTGCAACCACTCTCGGCAATGGTTGGGTCGTCGATCCCAACGACCTCCGGACTGCCAAAGCCTATGCCGACTTCCTCGCGTCGGGTGTTCGGGGCAGGGAGCGCGGCTCCAAGCCCAGCCAGAGCTCCATCGTGCGGACTTGGAAGAACCTCACCGCCGCCTGGAAATGGGACGGACGCGGTTGCATCGATCCCGAGGTGAAAACCTCTACGAGAAACGTGAGTTTCATACTCTCTGGGGGAAGTCTCCACGATCGTGCTTACTGAGCCGATTACCCCCTTCGCAGTACATCGTGGGCGATCGGCAGAAAGAGATGGAGCTCCCCCTGAGGAAGCGCATCCGGCGCTTCGCTACTGTGCCTCACTTCATCCGCCTCGGTACCCAGCTCTGGGGGCGTGACTGGGCTACGTATGGACGTCCGGGCGATCGAGTTGACCTCTGGGCGGAGATCCAGCTCAACGTCTTTACCTCGGCCCGTGTGGGCGAGTATATCGAGTCGACGGCTTGCGCTGGTTCGGGTCGGGGACTGCGCTATCGGATACGTCTCTTGTTCGTAATTTTCCTGATAGAAAACTTCGCGCTGACGAACGACTCACCAGGATGTCAGCTTTGGCAATTTCCGTAACGAGTACGGCGACCCGGAGTTCGTCATGCAGGTCGTCAAGGACGCCAAGGGTATGAGCTTCCTTCCTTCCAGGCGGTGAAGTGATTTCCTCCTTTGACTCTGTGCCAATGATGCTGACCATGTGTGCGACAGACCTGAACACTCGCTGCACGAAGGTCTCGAGGAGCGTCCGCTCTTCTGCAACCCGATTCTTACCCATCTCGCCATGTTCCTTGTCAAGGGTGCCTTTCGCGACTACAAGACCATGGAGGAGCTAAGCTTTGATGAATCTCCCAACTCCCTGAAGGTGAATTTTGATGCCCTGAGCAATGTCATCATCATCAATAATTGATTGGGTACCACCACTGTGGTTGAGTCTTGGCAATTCAGCAGAGTTCCAGATGAAACCCCATGCCCATTTCTTGAGCTTTTCAGCATAATGGGGCTTTTTGCAAAGACAGAGAACAGCCTCATGTCCTGCTTGTGTCCAGTTTCCCTGGACAGACTTCTTGGTTTCATGGTGGCAATGGATGTGTAGCATTGAGCATGTGTGCTCTAATCGAGTTTGTGATGTTGGGTCCAATAGGCATGGTTTATATCCTCGAGACTTTCCTCAGGGGGGTGGATAATGTTTGAGGGGGTTGTGTCGAATGCTTAATGAGCGCGTCGACGCGTTGACGTGTTTGATGCCTAAAGTATGACTAAATTGCAATCTCTGCCATAACACGGGTGGTTTTTGCAAAAACAGCTCCGAGGGATTCCTCATTTTGGATCTATTAACCCTCGGGCAGCTTTTTGCACAGATGCTCTCTAAAAAGTGTGGATTCGCTTGTATCACGTTTCACCGCAGACTAGATTTACCCACGTATTCCCCGCTCTTCTACCAGACTTCTCCATACAACTACTCAGGACTTTATTTTCACGTAGTCACTTCCCTGCCGAGGGGGCGTAGTTACCTAGTTAGTTCTAGTCTACGTCCACCGCGTCTTAGCAGTAGGTTTGCTTGTAGCGGTATAGAAATGCAGAGTTCATCATCATCATCATCAGCTTGTATCACGTGATCACATCGTGTGCTACGTTATCAGCAGAAACCAAGACTATCATCTTCATCAGGCAACTATTAGGTATCATAATGCTACCGTGCGAATGCACGGGTTCCAACTCGCTCCTATATAACCCTCACTTCTTTCCGACTTCGCTCTTCGCCTTGTTCATCCCCACCACCATCCGCCGCTTATCATGGACAAGCCTACCGGTCACCTCATCGTTGTTTCCAACCGCCTCCCCATCACTATCACCAAAGACGCCAATGGCGAGTACCATTTCAAAATGTCCTCGGGAGGACTGGTCTCCGCCCTCTCCGGTTTCAAGAAGTCTCTGAACTTCACATGGATTGGCTGGCCCGGATTCTTCATTCCACCCAAAGACCGTCCCCACGTCGACAAGCGCTTGATGGAAGAATACTCTTGTCATGCCGTATATCTCGACGATGATGTCGCCGATCGCCACTATAACGGTTTCTCAAACTCAATACTATGGCCTCTTTTCCACTATCATCCCGGCGAAATGAATTTCGACGAGGCCAACTGGTTGGCATATAGGCAAGCCAACATGCAGTTCGCGGAAGCAGTCCGACAGCAAGTCACACCTGGAGCAATGGTTTGGGTCCAGGACTACCACCTTATGCTTTTGCCCATGCTCCTGCGAGGACTCATTGATGGTAGCAACGTTGGAGAGTTCACCCAGGAGCAACTGTCCCGTATTACAGAAGGAATCGAGGGCGAAGAGTTTGGATCACCCACTGCAACCAGCATTCCCGGCATCAAGATCGGTTTCTTCCTCCATACTCCATTCCCCAGTAGTGAGATCTACAGGTGTGTCCTCTCTCACGAATGCCATGACCTGTCTCATAGTTCGAGTTGCAGGATCCTGCCTGTGCGACGAGAGATTCTATATGGAGTCCTTTACTGTGATCTTATCGGTTTCCACACCTACGACTACGCGCGTCATTTCCTTTCATCCTGCACACGCATCCTTGGCTTGCCGACCATGCCGAATGGTGTAGAATTCGAAGGTCGGCTGGCTCATGTTGGAACGTTTCCTATTGGAATCGAGCCCAGCTCCTTCATCGATGTGAGTCCGTGAGTCCGTCAATAATACTGAATCTTAACCACGAGGTGCCGTAGAACTTGCAAAAGCAATCTGTTAAAGATCGTATCAACCAACTAGAGCAGCGGTTTGGTGGAGTCAAACTCATCGTCGGGGTGGATCGTTTGGACTACATCAAAGGCGTTCCCCAGAAACTACATGCAATGGAATTGTTCCTCACACAGCACCCCGAATGGATTGGCAAGGTCAGTATCGCTCTCGAGTCATCATATTACTTATAACCCTTACTTATTGGACTCAGGTCGTGCTCGTACAACTTGCGGTGCCGTCGCGCCAGGACGTGGAAGAATATCAAAATCTGCGATCTACAGTAAACGAACTCGTCGGTAGAATCAACGGTCGATTTGGCACTGTCGAGTTCATGCCGATCCATTTTATGCACAAGAGTCTGCCGTTTGATGAGCTATGCGCTCTCTATGCTGTGAGCGATGTGTGCCTGGTCTCCAGTACCAGAGACGGCATGAACCTGGTACGTCCCAACGCAGTCCGTTGTCAATGCGCATGTAACCCGGTTGTACAGGTGTCTTACGAGTACATCGCGTGCCAACAAGCGCGTCAAGGAGTTATGATCCTCTCCGAGTTCGCCGGCGCAGCCCAGAGTCTCAATGGGTCAATTGTTGTTAACCCTTGGGACTCACAACAAGTTGCTGATGCTATTCACGAGGCTGTGACCATGGACGCTGCTACGAGGATAGAGAATCACCGCAAGTTGTTCAAATACGTGAACAAATACACTGCTGCATTTTGGGGCAGCAGCTTCATTAAGGAGATGAGCCGTCTTGACGCCGGAAATGTGGACAAAGGCGATCAGGTCGGAGCAGAAACACCTGTTCAGAGCCCTGTTCAAGTTGCTGTTTCGGCTTGATTCTCCACTACATTATTCCATCACCTTGCTACTTAGACTTAAGCTTATTGTGTTTGCTTTTCGGTTTCTGCTCTTGTTTATGCTGTAGTCTTGTTATGCCTCGCACCCAAGGAGATACAAGTCAGTGTTGTAAAAGTAGAGACAATATTCGGTTGACTTGTATCGTAGATGAGCTTGTGTTTTGTATCCTTGCAATCCTGCAGGGCCAATCAATGGGCGTCAAATTATTCCGGCGCTTGCTACTGATAAGCTGTTAGAAATAGTACTATTATAGGAGCCAGAGAATGATCTGTAGTGCAGGTTGATGGGATTTATTGGTAGACTAATGGAAGACGCCTCCTGGCATTTGCTAGCCTTAGATCGGATAAGTATTCATGAACGTCGTAGTACAAGTCCTGCACTACCAAGACTGAACAAATACGGCTGACGGTTGTGAAAGTGCTACGAGACCCCCCCATTCTCATGATTTTCCGACACCTGACATGTGAAGCCCAGTAGGCCGTCCCAGTCGTATCAGCATTTTAGGGGCCTCAAAGTGCGAAGACAGTCTTTTGACAAACATAGCCTCAGCGCAGCAGGGTATCCCGTCTTGGCATAATGAAGAGAGAGATGCTCTAGATGTTGTAGCACGAGGTGATCCAGTTTTCTCCACGAAGCTAGGACGCAATTAAGTGTCCTAGACTTCCATCTTGGTACTTCATATACGGGTTATCCACTCCACGTTGACTTGAGGGAACCTTGAACTTGCAGCACGGTTTCTTGGGTGCAACATGTGTCTTTCTGCCTGAGGACCGGAAGTCAAGCCCGTTGCATTCAGTCATATCCACGAAATACTGTGGTGCTCGGCTGTATTGTGCATGGGTTCCCTCGTGGAGTGCCCAACGCTGAAAACTTTCATATGAAGAGCACGGTGACGTTTGGGGCTCTGGCTCCTGGTACCTAAAGTGACTGGTGCTTGTAATATAGAGTGTGTGAAAAAGCACTAAAATGCCGTCGAGAGGCTCCGAACCGAAAAGAGGGCCAACTGAGTGAACTGGCCCATGAGTCGTTGTGCGGTCCAAGACGCGTCGGTTTCTGTGCAGGCAAGCCGATGGCGTGGGTACTCGCCTCCGTAACTAACTGGCAACATTCCAGCAAAGAAGCTTGGCATGCTCTTACAACAAAGCCCAAGTCATGGCGTGGAAGCCGATAAATGGACAAAACAGAGATGCCGCTTCTTTTTGCTTTTTGTCACCATGGAGGCGTTTAGTCGGTCCTCTTCAACCGCCAATTAGCGAGCTAAGCTTGGACATAGCGCGCTGAACAACCCGCCTGGACAGACACAGTCTTAGGGTAGCGCATCAAGAGTTAATTCGCGTGTCTACGCAAAGCGTGGTTGAGAATACGGGAAAGGACCCGATTGCCACAAATATAATAGAGAGAACGGGACAATCAAGTCATGAAGTAGTATTTCTTCTTTTCATTGTGTACTTAGTTAGAATTTCCCCTCGCTCTATCGGACCGGACACCTATTTGCGAAAGAGGCAGTGATAAACTTCGCTCCAAAGAGAAAACTTAGAAGACGGGCTCGTACCACGATTCATGGACAGTTCATTTCCCCCCGAGGATACATTCTACCCGCAAGCCCAGTAAAAACTCGGCGGTGCAAGATAGGCACATCTATTTTGGTACCAGTGTCCCTTCTTTCAATTCGAAGCGCAGAATCACACCGGACGACTGCGGAATTTTCAAAGTTCGGATCTAATGCATAGCCTTTCTGTCAAACCTTTACAGGAAGGAGCCTGTCACTGTGGAGAGGTGTTCCGTGGAAGAAAGCAGGAAGGCAGCAACCCCAGAGCCGCTACACTACTCTATATATATCATTTTTAAATTTGTAAGTCGGGGCGGACTGGCGTAATGGTTAACGCGCCAGTTTCCGGTGCGATCAACTTAACTCGCAACGAGCTGGAGATTTCTGGGTTCGAGTCCCAGGTTCGTCGCCATTGCTTTTGCTTTTTGGTGACCAGTCATGTATATGTGTGTTACACGGTTTCGGAGCTCGTTCACTTGCCTCGACGTTATACAAAGGATCAGATCTGTAGGCTTTAAGTAGTATTTCCTCCACGACATTGCACTGCACGAAACTGGTGTTCCTACGGCCGCGGCTTTGGCATGCCCGAACATTCGTAATGCACCGCCGATTAAATTTATTCCAAGGTCACATTGCCCTGTTGTCAGGCGTTGATGTGAAAATAATTCAATGAGAAAACGTCAGACATTATAAGCTGTGTGCAACTGCCGCGGCTGGTCGCCTAAGGTCTGCCGTGCTATTACCAGTCAATGATAGAGCAACGGAATGACTTGTGGTATTGCCATGAAAATCTAGCAGTGCCATGTTAAATGTAGCTCATGTATAATGATAATACAAGTCGGGGTCTAAGTCGTCCGCATCTTGTACTTTGTCAGGTAGACATGAACGGAGCCTCTGCCGCTCCGTCTGGGTATGGAAGGTCCTGGAAGCGCAAGCGAATAGCAATAGGGGTCGGGACTTCCTCTGAGGCTGATGAGGTCAGGAGTGAGGAGGTTCCATATGTAGGTTCCTCAGAGTGATGACTACGGCTGACACAAAAAGTCGGGTCGTCCTATACGTTGGCAGTTAATGACGGTCGACAGGAGTATTTGTGCCGGTTGTAAGTAGTTCAATCCATCACTGGCCACGCTGAGGCTCGTTATGGTAGAGAGATTGCTAATCACTTGGTTCATGTTCGTGTAGATCGGGCGGTACTGCATGGTTTATTTTCGAACGTAATAGGGTTAACATCACAGACCAGAGTATATTAGACTGCTTTCGCAGGAGCCTCGGATGCGTGTTGCATAGGGATGCCGTCAAATATGTCACGGACAATCTGTATGAGCGTTTATATTTATTGGCAGTGTTCTGTATAGCATGGTGCTGTTGAAGTTGCTATTGTTCTGATATCGAGTTTACCGTGACGGCGGAATTTGGATTGGCGCTATTGATAAGATGGAGAGATTGCGCATTCTCTTTGGAGCGGGTCAGCAACACAGTCCACCGATCCTGAACAGGAATAAGGTGCGTCTCAGCCAAAAGGCCACTGAAGGGCTCGGGGGAACACAACAACCGACTATATGTGGTAGTTCGGCAGAACCGTTGCCAAAGACAATGTGCAATGGAGCTGTTTGGAGGCTGCGTGCCTGATGAGGGCAGAATCCTCATACGACTCGATGAGTCTTTTCGTGTCGAGGAACTGATCGCGGTGTGCCCGTTGCTATTTTTGAATACCAGTTTTCGTGAGTGCACGGGGAACAAATGAGGTTCGTCGGAACGCTTCTTCCGAATAGCTCGAAGCTGTGCTTGCGTAGGCGACAACTTGTGCTTTTAGCACCAGCAAGGAGTGGAGTACAGAGGAGTGTGTATCCGGGCATTCAGGTGTTTAACATGGTTTTGAGTGACTTGGGCTCCTAAAGTGGTGTGTGTGGAGGGATGAAGGGACACTTGTTACATCATAAATGTCATACCTCAGGTGTGAAAACGCAGTGAAGATTGTTCAGATTGGTTCATCTCCGAATCGGTTGGTTTGGTTCAGTTCACACCTGGGCCATATGCTCCAAGCCCAAGCCTTTGAGGAATCCGGGGCTTGGAAGTCTTGGGGGATGACAGAAAATGACTGCATGCGCAAACGGGGCTGTACGACGAGAAGCTTGGAAAGGGACAAGAGATTGTCTAGGTGGAAAAAAGGGAACTGCGGACTGGTCATAATTGGCCCTAATTCGCCCTAGGCAGGAGACAAGATCTTGGCAGTAATTCGACATTCGTCGTGAGGGCAATAACCGAACCCGTGGCACGCGATCGTTGTGGTGGATAAGATTAGATAGATGTTGAGAGGAAGATTCGATTATGCTCAGGAACCTGACCAGCTAAATTAGTGCGTGTATACCACACACGTGCTACGCTGACAAGTGTCCGGGGTTGATCGCCTTTTTTTTCTCCCAGTGTACTTTCGTCGTCCAAAATGTCAGTTGCAGCATTCGCGAATGCAAGAATGAGCAAGTGATACAACGATGAATGGGAGTGTGTGTCCAAGGGTATTGGCCAATGAGAAGGTAAGCGGGAGCCATGTGGGAAAATGAGGTGCTTTGCCAAGAAACACAGCCTCGCGGGTTGAAATCATACAAAGGCAGCAGAGAGCTGTTTGGTTTCCCTTTCCCCAGCTCTTGCCTCCTTCCTTCGATGGCAGGCAACGAACAAACCATCCCCTCCATCAACGTCACTAATGCTGCCAACTCTACTCCATCCTTTCATCCCCAACCCGCCGAGGCTCAGAATGCTTCTCTCCTTTCCCCTCTAGCCCACCCACCGCCCTCCCCAGCCCCCTCAGACTGTTCTTCGACCTCCACGTATCCCCCTTCTCCCACCATCTCTCTTCATTCGACCAACCAGTTCAAGACAACTCTTGCTCTCAGAGAAAACCAGCCTGATGACAAGTCTGGCCTTTCCTCTCTTCATATGCTCAGTCCCACGGACGCCGAGCCCAGTGGACACAAAAGAAAGCCCAGCAATGCCACTATGAATAGTTCTATCACAGAGGCAGACGTGGAACTGGGAGATATGCCAAAGGTGAACTCCTACGCGACTTCCCTTACTGACATCGATCCTCACGCGTCATCGACTCCAAAGTTGCCTGAATCATCAGATTCGAGCAAGAAGGGCAAGAAGGACAAGAAGGACAAGAAGGACAAGAAGGACAAGAAGGACAAGAAGGACAAGAAGAAGGACAAAAAGAAGGACAAGAAGGACTCAAATAACGATCATGAGGGTCAGACTGCTCATCAGCGGGAACTCCTCCAGGATGAAGGCCTCGATCCTGCTCCGTTTGAGTTCAAGCCATATCAACTCGCGCATATGCTCGACCCCAAAAGTCTTCCAACTCTGGTCAGCATTGGTGGAGTTGCCGGTGTGCTACGTGGACTTGGGACTAGTGCCGAGTACGGACTTTCGACGAAATCTCTCCCGAGGTCGGGGACAGTTAAATCGACTGCCTCTGCCAAGTCACGGAACAACCTCCCCAGTATCACTCTCACCGAGCCCAGTGGTGTCGTGCGTGAGCCGTCCAACACTGAAGACCATCCCGCATTCGCTGCTACTTTTGAAGACCGTAGGCGTGTATTCGGCGAGAACTTGTTGCCCCAGCGGCCCAGTAAATCGCTACTTCAATTAATGTGGCTTGCGATGAAGGACAAAGTTTTGGTACGACTTGGGCGTCATTTGTGAAGGAATTAACTTTGAGACTTCTCCACGAAAGGTTCTTCTCTCAATTGCTGCGGCCATTTCTCTCGCTTTGGGCCTTTTCCAGGATTTCGGCACCCCACGCGAACCCGGTGAACCGCCAGTTGAGTGGGTAGAGGGTGTTGCAATCATCGTTGCTATCACCATTGTCGTATGTGCTTTTTTTCTTCTATGAATTATTACAAGTTGATGGATGGTGCATCAGGTTCTCGTTGGTTCCCTAAACGATTGGCAGAAAGAGCGCCAATTTAAGAAGTTGAACGAGAAGAAGGAAGAGCGTGGTGTGAAAGTTATTCGGGATGGACAGGAAAAGGTTGTTGATATCAAGGTCCGTCTCATCTGGTTGTTTCTCGTTTCGTCGCTTACGTCGTTTCTGTTCTACAGGAAGTTGTCGTTGGTGATATTGCGCTTATAGAGCCTGGTGAAATTGTCCCCTGCGACGGTGTCTTCCTCTCGGGCCACAACGTTAGATGTGACGAATCTGGTGCTACTGGAGAGTCAGATGCCATCAAGAAGCTCCCTTACGATGAAATCCTTGAGCTCTCAAAGGACGGTGAAATTCCTCATACCGACTGTTTCATCGTCAGTGGCAGCAAGGTCCTCGAGGGTGTTGGCAAGTACGTCGTTGTGGCTGTTGGTACCAAGAGTTTCAACGGCCGTATCATGATGGGTACGTCGTGACAATGCAATGCATGGTCATTGTTGTTAAGTCGATGAATAGCTTTGCGCGGCGATACGGAGAACACTCCTCTTCAGATCAAACTCAACCACCTCGCGGAGCTAATCGCCAA
Source organism: Podaxis carcinomalis (assembly GCA_018524395.1). Lineage (NCBI taxonomy): Eukaryota > Fungi > Basidiomycota > Agaricomycetes > Agaricales > Agaricaceae > Podaxis > Podaxis carcinomalis. The sequence continues at coordinate 109,099 of JAEUWJ010000031.1, forward strand.
GATAGGCTCCGCGGCTGGTCTTTTACTCTTTGTTGCTTTGTTAATTCGGTTCTTCGTGCAGTTGGGCACCAATGACCCTCCACGGTCAGCTTTTCTTGATATTGCTGTTCTTGTGATTGGTGCTCATCCAGATCTAGGACAGCGAGCCAGAAGGGCATGGCCTTCGTTGATATCCTTATCATCTCCGTTACATTGATTGTTGTTGCTGTTCCAGAAGGCACGTTCCCTCATATCTATTTCCGGTTCATATCACTCATTGCATCTTTAGGTCTTCCGCTTGCTGTTACCTTGGCATTGGCATTTGCTACTAAACGGATGACTTACGAGAAGCTACTGGTCCGTGTTCTCGGTTCTTGCGAAACCATGGCCAACGCTTCGGTCGTCTGCACGGACAAAACTGGTACCCTCACGCAGAACGCCATGAAGGTGGTTGCCGGTTCAATTGGAATCCATGCGAAGTTCGCGCGTGAGCTTGACGATAACGCTGGACGCTCGAATGCCGAAGATAAGGGGGAGACTCGCAGACATCCTGAGGACTTCTCTATTGACCTGGCCAAGCTCAACGATGTCTTATCGCCTCAGCTCCGCGACATCCTCAATGAGGCCATTGCCATTAATTCCACTGCCTTCGAGGACGTTGATCCCGAGTCCGGGGAGCTTATCTTTGTCGGAAGTAAGACGGAAACCGCCCTCCTTCAATTCGCAAAGGAGCTCGACTGGCGCAACTTCAGGGAGACTCGCGAGAGTGCCACCATCATCCAGATGATTCCTTTCTCCAGCGAGCGCAAGTCCATGGGTGTCGTCGTAAAGTTACCGGGCGATGGATATCGTCTATATGTCAAAGGTGCTTCCGAGATCCTTTCCAAGAAATGCAAATACCACGTCGTTGTCAACAAGGACGGTAACTTCGATACCAGTGGCGTTGTCCAGACTAGGGTTATCGACGAACTCGCTGAGGATAATATCAGCCGCACCATCATCTTCTACGCCAACCAATCTCTTCGTACCATTGCTCTCTGCTACAGGGATTTTCCTACTTGGCCTCCTACTGCGGCCTCATTGTCTGAACAGAACGAGGTATGTATGGCCTTTTAGCTACTCACTTACCTCGGCTCACGTACCAACGTCATTAACCACCTAGGTTCCTTATGAAGAGCTTGCCCAGGACCTCACTCTCATCGGCATCACTGGTATTGAGGATCCTCTTCGTCCCGGTGTTCGAGAGTCAGTTGCCAAATGCTACCGTGCTGGTGTCACCATCAAAATGTGCACTGGTGACAATGTCTTGACCGCGCGTTCGATCGCGAACCAGTGTGGTATCTTCACTCCGGGCGGTATCATCATGGAGGGGCCCATTTTCCGTCAGCTGACCCAATCTGAGCGCCTTGAAATTGTCCCTCGTCTTCAAGTCTTGGCCCGCTCATCGCCGGAAGACAAGAAAATCTTGGTCGAGACGCTCAAATCAATTGGTGAAATTGTTGGTGTTACTGGTGACGGTACAAACGATGGACCTGCTCTCAAGACCGCAAATGTCGGTTTCTCGATGGGGATCGCTGGTACTGAGGTAGCCAAGGAGGCTTCCGACATCATTCTTATGGATGACAACTTCTCTTCGATTGTTAAAGCTATTATTTGGGGACGGTGTGTCAATGATGCAGTCCGCAAGTTCTTGCAATTTCAGATTTCCACCAACGTCACCGCCGTCATCATCACCTTTGTCACCGCCGTCGCCTCCAACCAAGAAGAGTCTGTGCTCACTGCGGTCCAACTTCTTTGGATCAACATTATTATGGATACTTTCGCTGCACTCGCGCTCGCCACTGACCCAGCTACGGAGAAGCTCCTTGATCGCAAGCCTGACAAGAAAACCTCTCCACTGTTCACCACCGACATGTACAAGATGATATTGTGCCAATCCATTTATCAGGTTATTGTCATCTTCATCTTCCACTTCCGTGGACACCAGATCCTTGGGTACGACTTTACCGAACACAGCAACCTCGTTGTCAAGACTCTTGTCTTCAACGCCTTTGTCTTTGCTCAGATCTTCAACTCCATCAATTGTCGCCGTCTTGACCGTGGCCTAAATATCTTTGAGGGCATCCTCAGGAACCAGTACTTTATTGGCATTACTATTCTCGGTAAGTTTCAATCCTTGGCTTAATGTGTTGACCTTTTTGACAATCGCTTGCAGAGATCGCCATTCAGATCCTTATTGTTTTCATCGGCGGTGCTGCTTTCCAGGTTACCCGCATCCCAGGACGCGAATGGGGCATCTCATTGGCTCTTGGTGTTGTTTCGATACCTTGGGGTGTCTGCGTCCGTCTCATGCCAAACAAACCCTTCGAGAAGCTCTTTCGCGCTCTTGGATTGTTTGGTAGGGAAGATGAGGTACTTCCCACCATTCGTCCTGACAAGGAGACATGGAGTGGCGCCATCAGTCTTGTCCGGGACAACCTTGGCTACTTTGCCAACGTTCGTGGCGGTCGCATGCGTGCATCTTCCTTCGTTGGAAAGAGTCGATCTGCTCGTCTGAGCAACGACCAAGCAAAAATCCCAGTGTAAGTGATGGATTTACCCCACTACATCTTGTGCAGAATCTCATGAGTGCTATTTTTTTTTCCAGGCCATCTATGATGACGATGGTGCCCACGCTGATGGCTGGTACTATCGCCACAGGGCCTCGTGTATTGGCCGGATCGCTTTCTGATCCCGCTCGTGCAGATCCCTCGAAATCTTCTGCTGCCCTCTGGGATGGCAAACTCCAAATCCACCCTGATACGCCGAAAGACGACCCAGTCTCTCTTCGGTTCGGCGGCGGCAATAATGCCGCATAATCCTCATGTCTCCTGCCCTTGACTATTCAATCACTCCATAATTTTGGATATTCTTTACATGGCGACCAGCCCACCGCACACAAATGTACCGCTGGTTCAGGAGGGAAGACGACCCTCGGATTTCCCGTCAAAGGGGTCCCCTCGCTACTTGGCAACGCGCGTCATCCTCATACTTATACCCCGTTAACACTCAACATCGATACGCATCATAGAACATATTATCTTATCTTCCTAAACTAATTCAGCCATTCGTTCTTGGTACCTTCTTTAACTCACCAAGCGGTTATTAGCATCTAAGGTTTGGCCGCGAGATCACAAGACTTGATCCTTGTAGCGTAGCTTATTCATGTTTCATGCATTGTACATATATTTCGCCATAGTACGGTTATGTGCGAACTCAATACATCCTTAGAAAAATATGACCATGTGTCTGGAAGTTCAACAAAAGCGTAAGGGCTTCGCCGGGAATCGAACCCGGGCCACTTGCACTTGAGATTAACCCAAAGCAAGTATCGTACCTCTAGACTACGAAGCCTTAATAGTGGAGACGCAGGAAATATTTTGAGTCTATTTCGAAATGAGTGGACGTTGATGAAAAAACTACGCCCAGATTTCCCGGAATAAAGGGCTTCGCCGGGAATCGAACCCGGGCCACTTGCAATCGCTACATTAGCCCAAAGCAAGTATCGTACCTCTAGACTACGAAGCCGATGCAGTTGCGGTTGTCTATATACATTTACATACTCAAAACCACGCGTCGCGGTGCTTCTAACGCGTGTTTTTGCAATACCTTTCAGAAAGGTGACGGAAAGGGAGGGAACAGAATAAATCATTGTGAAGAGGACTGAGCAGAGAGGGGTGTGTGAATCAACGAGGTGTGTCCCTAGGCTGGCGTATTTGGAGTGACCGTTGTTTGAGACCAAACTCTAACCTTACCGCTTGCCGTTGTAGGTTACGGCCTTTCATCACCCACAATGGCCTTCTTTTCGAGTACCAATCCACCGGCCGTCACGTCCACCAGCTCCAGTAGCGGCGACAAAGACATCGAAGTTACCGATCCTCCGAGTGACTCTGTTTCGTCTCTCTCCTTCTCTGGCCAGGCAGACTATCTGGCTGTTGGAAGCTGGGATAATAGTGTATGTACTCTGCCCCCGAGAACCGCACACTCAGTATAACATCTACGTCCTTTAGGTTCGAATATATGAAGTGGGCGCAGGTGGTCAGACTCAAGGAAGGGCGGTCTATCAACACCAAGGCCCTGTGTTGTCCACTTGCTGGAACAAGGTATGCCCCTGCGCTTTCCCTACGTCACGAATGGACCTAATCATCCCCTACAGGAAGGAAACAAGATTTTCTCCGGAGGCGCTGATAACGCTGGCCGCATGTTCGACGTAACGACTGGCCAAACCACCCAAGTTGCCCAACACGATGCGCCTGTCAAGGTCGTAAAATGGATTGATACTCCTCAAGCAGGTATTCTAGCTACAGGGAGTTGGGACAAAACCATCAAGGTATTGGATTCTCTCGTATCCAGTTTGCTGTACCATCGTCGTTCACATGCTCTAGTATTGGGATATCCGAACACCAAACCCTGTCGCCACCGTGCAACTACCCGAAAGATGTTACACCTTCGATGTTCAATACCCTGTTCTCGTCGTTGGAACAGCCGAACGTCACGTTCAAATCTTCAACCTCAACAACCCCAACACGGCGCACAAGGTTAGCTTATCCACACACTAATTGTCGGAACCAGTTGACGCCACTCTTCACAGACAATAACCTCTCCTTTGAAGTGGCAAACTCGTGTTATCTCATGCTTCACGGCTTCGCAGAATAGTGGGTTCGCAGTAGGAAGTGTAGAAGGTCGCGTGGCTATTCAGTGAGTACCTAATAGCCCACCTATCTCGAGGGCACAACTTGATGGTGTGTTGTTCAAAAGATACGTTGAAGACTCTGAGGCTACGTGAGTCATATTTTATAGACATCCTCCATACCTTCACCCTCAATCCGTCCACAGCAACAATTTCTCCTTCAAGTGCCATCGCCGTGATATGAACAAAGATCAAGCGCTAGTCTACGCCGTAAACGACATTTCATTCCATCCTGTTCATGGAACATTCTCGACATGCGGTGCGTCTCTTCACTGCTGTTACTTACGGGTGGAGGGTCTCACACTTCTCAGGCTCTGATGGAACCATCCACTTCTGGGATAAAGACGCTCGAACACGCCTTAAGAGTGAGCTTTAGTTGAACCACTGTGTTATTCGCCAACTGAGCGCATGTCCAGGTTTCGAGGCTGCTCCTGGACCAATCTCGTGCTCCGCATTCAATCGTACTGGTAGCATATTCGCATACGCCATCTCCTACGACTGGTCAAAGGGTCATTCCGGTATGACGCCGGGAATGCCCAACAAAGTGATGTTGCACGCCTGTAAAGACGAGGAAGTCAGGAAGAGGCCCAGGAAATAGTCTACTCGTTTCATCTCCACATCATTGCATCCGTTGCTTCTATTTCTTGTACTCACTGCTAAACTGTTGCGCTACCCAAATTGGATGATTAACCTTGACAAACGAAGATACAAGAAACTACCCAAAGTACAGAATGTACTGACATCAGAAAACTCCATGTCCAGGAGTAAAACATCAAAAATAAATCAAGAATATTACTATAAAATGAGATAATGAATAAATCGGGTATAGTTTTCAACGTAGAGATACAAGGACGCTCATGAATACAAACTCACTTTCTGAGATTCAAATTAGCAGGAAGCGATCCTTTGATGCTAAGGTAATAGTCACGAATATCATCCTCGTACTGACGGGAATGATACCCAGGGACAAATTTGAAGTCGAACCGTCTCATCAACAAACAGATGACCATCCGCATTTCGACCCATGCAAGTTGTTTACCAACACAATTCGCTGGTCCATACGAAAACGCCAGAAATGCATTTTGGTTCAGCCTGTATGTGCCCTTGTCGCTGAAGATCGTTGGCTCAAGTTTCTCTCGTTGATCCTCGGGGAGCCATCTTTCTGGAATGAACGACTCGGGATATGGTGCGAAGTTTCGAGGGTCCTTGTGAACCAGGACGAAAGCAATAGATGCCGCTGTTCCTTCCGGGAGAAGACTGTAACATGCGGACTCAGTGAGGCTCTTCGGAATTCCGTGAACGACGGCAGATACTGACTAGGGTCCAATTAGCGCATCGCCTGTTCCCTTCTTCACCTCTCTCTGAGAGCCGCTGAGGACTGAGGGCCAAAGGCGTAAGGTCTCTGAGCTGCGGAACGTCTCATCCACGGGACATTTAGAGGACAATGGGCGGCTCACTCACATCACAGCGTTCACATAATGTAGTTGTGCTTGCTTATGAGTGTTCAAGAAATCATCCCCGAGGCTGTCGACATCCTTCTGGACTCGCTCATAGACTTTAGGGTACTTCATCATGAAATAGAACGCGGTTACAAGTGTATTTGCGGTTGTGTCTGCTCCCGCGATGATGGCCAACGAGCCTGGATGAGACTAGTTACTGGGGGAAGTTGATAAGTGGAAATCAAGACTCACTATCGCTCATAACCTCTAGAACAGACGGCTTTTGCTCAAGTACACCACCCTCGTCGATCTATAAAGATTAAGGACATGAGCGTTGAGAGCATCTGCAAAAACAAAAAACCTCACAAGGTGATAGAATAGGTCTTTGTGTGGGGATCCCTGTTTCCAGCGATTCGTCGTACGACCAACTGCGTAGTCTCTATATCTCCTGAAACCCGGCAAGATAGGGAAGAAGTAAGATGCACGGAACATCAACTTCCCCACCCAGGGAACCAGACCAAAGAAGAATAAAGTGCTGATTGTTCGCAAGTCACTACAGAAGGTCAACGACAAGAAAGAATATATGCTGACTTTTGAGACTCTTCGAGGAGATTTAGTATGTTCTCCTGGTCTCCATTCTTCATCATCTCTGGTCCCTCGCCGAATCTACTGTTGTTTGAGCCTTAATTCAGAAAGAGTCAAAAAGTGGGCACGTACACCAGGTCACTCATGACGTCAAACCTACAACTGTGTCACTCAAGGTTTGCGAAGAAAAGACGGAGGACTCACGCATAATAGCCAATCCATTTGCTCAAGTCAACGACTCCAGATGCCTCTTCAAGTAATTCTACCAGTTGGGTAGTCCTTGATATAAGAAAACTCTCATAATACTTGATGGACGCCGGGCTTAAAGCACGCATCCAAGGCTTTCTACGACGACTGTGTTCCTTCTTGTCCCGTAGACCTACGAGACTCTTGACCGGCACAGATTCCGGAACACGGCCTTCCCAAACTGAGGCCCAGACCAGTGAGTGATATACAATAACATCAGAAAAGAATGTACTTGCATTGCCCCTTGGGAAGACCCGAAGGGCCCATGAGTGGTTCGATGCATGTCGTATCGGAAATGGACACTTCGTTCGGACCTATCCTCACTATCTCTCCATAGCGTTCATGCAAAGTGGCAAGTAGTCTATGCTGCTGACCGTGACGTGTGATCAGAGCCCAGTAGAGTTTTGAAACCTTGCAGAGTATCGGGCCCGGATACCGCGCTAGAGGGTGCCACGGAGATAAGCGATAAAGAACAATGGAAAGAGCGAGCGTCGAATAAAAAACGGCGAATGTCCTCAAGAGACCGTAGATAAATAATGATTTATCGGCGACTATGAGATTGACCGAGCCCGGTACGACGACGAGAAGTAAGAATAGACGTGAGAGCCATGTTACGGTTTCATCCCGTTTGAAGATTAGATGGACGACCTGGAATCACGCCCGGATCAATTATACGAAGATTGAACACTTGCAAATCGTACGCACAACAGCAGCGAGGATTGTGGGAAGCAAGTCCAGAGAGAAGTACACCATATTGAACGCCTTCAGCATGCTACGCTGGCAGGTGGGTATTGCTTGGACCACACTTAATGTCCGCTTATACGTTGCCGGAGAACTGGTACACCTGATTAGCCGAACTTGGAGTGGTCAAACAGAAGGAAAGTGAGTGGTAAAAACGAAAGGTAAATGATATCCCCTGCAACAAAAAGGCACTAGAAAACTAGGGGAGGGGCATACACGAGGGATGAAAGGAAAAGTTCCGGACCGAGCTGAGAGGTAAACTGTGCAGCAGCCCCCGGAGGATCCACCAATGCACCCATAGCGGGAGGTGTTGTGATTTGTGACTGAGAGTGTTGAAACCTTTCCCCTTTCTATTGTTGTACAATGATTGTCCACGGGAAATGGCCGTCAAGGCTTTGACATCACATTCATTAGGATGACGGAAGCGGTTCCGGCCAGATTGGTCCTGAGGACATCCCAGATCTTGGACATCAATGCGTAGATCTTTTCCTGCATCCATGTACTTCAACTGAAACGTCCCGCAAACGCCTTGAGCCTCAGGACTTTAACTGTCGAGTTATGCTCGAAGGCACTCGAGAAGAACGGTGTTTGGAATGTCTTGGGATTATCTTGGGGGTTCTGAGTCTCCTTTAGGGCAAGACCAGGCACACCGCAATGCGGACGATTGTCTTGGCGAATGTGCGCAAGCACCAGCCATGATTGATTTGATTGTACATCTGACTGCAGTTGAGGACAACCAAAGCGACAACTCGGGTATTAGTTGATGGTGTGTTTCCTGCATCAAGTTTCGGCCGCGGATAGACTTGGATAAGCAAAAGGAGTCGAAAATATGCATTTATTGAGAAAATTGCACAGCTTTTTACTGCGGCCAAATTTTTTTTGGGATTTCAACGGTATATGGGAGGAACTATATCTACAGGCAATTCTCAACAGAAGAAGCATCCAAAGCCATCATTGCTCTCTGTGCCGCGGAGCGATTGGACGGATGATCATTACCAATGACCCAACCCTGGTCTGCAACTTCAAAGAGTGGCTGCTACCATCGACAACAGGTAAAAGTCTTTTGAAGACAATATAGTAGTGCCAGACGTCGCCTTCACTCTGAGAGGAGTGAACCCCAGGTTAAACGGACCTGGAGGCGCATGGATTGCCAGGCATATTTCCATGTGGACTGTAGACCAATCGTTTGTGGGTGCAGTTTGGCGGACCATGTGAGAGTGCGAGATATATTTGGTGGTTAAGGACATAGGCAGCCTTGGCGTCGAAGAAGAGGTACAAATGTCAAACCACAGAATCGTTCCAAAGATGAGAGTCCTATGCCATTTTATTGAACGCTGGCATTGCTTCGGAAAATACACTAGATGAGATCCTCCTCTATGGACCTTCGGGTAGGATTGGCCAAAGCCCCGCAGGAGCGAACAGTGTAAGCTCTGACACTGAGTCCCTCATTATATCAAATCTATTTAACTGAGATGACCAGATTCACATTAGAGGCGAACTACATACCCCATCCATTCATTCATGTCAACTGACCCAGATGCCTTTTCAGAAAACAAGTCGACGATTTTCAGCATCCTCGTGACCAGAAATCCTTCGGAGGGTTTGATAGCTCTAGGATTCAAAGCTTTCAACTAAGTTATTTTTGCGGTGGGTATGTTTTTTCTTGTCCCGTATGTTAACAAGGTTCCTTGCTGGAACGGATTTAGGCAGGTGTCCCTACCCTCTGACGGGCATAGGTATCATGAGAGTATGTAACACCAAATCATCAACAATACGACCAATGGCCTGCCCTGTGGAGCCCATACGAGGATGGTGATCGATGCATTGGTAATTGACACTTCAGTCCGACCTCTCGACAAGGTGCAAAATGCATTCCGTCTGGCATGTTGCCACAAGGAGAAAATCTATTATCCGCCTAGTATCCTCGTAATCTCTCTGTTCGTGCGTGCAGTAGAGAGTTTTCGCTGCCGACCGTTTCACGTGATCAGGTTACAATATTAGGTCTTTGACCTTGCTGAGAAGAGGACCAAGGTATTGAGTGAGAGTGTGCTACACAGAAGGCAGATAGAGGATTACCGATGGCACCAGTGTCGCGTGAAAGCAGAACAAACACTCGAGACAACCCGGAACGATGCCCTTCTGACTTGTCACCGAATAGGACATAGATGCAGGCAGAAACTTCCAACAAAAGCATGAGTGAGCGCGATGGCCAAGTGTTCTCGTCACGTTTGAAAGATCGGTGCACGATTTGAGAATACATCCACACCAGGCCAGTAATAGGGGAAATGGAACAATCAGCCCAGGTCAGTTAGCATCCAATGTTCAAAAGCGGCCACCAGTATTGATGCCGAGTTCAGCAGAAGGTTAGCTATAGTAAACGGTGACCGTCGGGGACACGTTCAAGTCAGAGCGGGGAAAAGGGTGAGGTGCGAAGACTTGTAGAATGCCGTAAACGAGATCGGCGTTGATGTCAGATGATACACGAATGCACGAAAACCATTAATCACCCAGCACTGTAGCCTCCGGCGAATTGGCCTACCCCGAACTGATTCTGTTCCCATTCCCGGAGCGAAGGAGCGAAATAGGTGATTATGATATCCCCACATTGGGAATGTTTCCTTTTTGGCGGGGGTCGTGGGGGAGCGGGCTGATGATTGAAAGTATTATGGTAATATTGAAATGTCGAAGTTCTGGTCCAACAGTTAACCCAATCATGCGAACGGAATGTATTCACAACAGCATTTATGCTTCATCTATGTTCTAGTTGCTGAAGCAGTTAAATACATTTGGTATATCATGGAGAAGAGGATATCCGCACAAGACATCAGATCAATTAATCGTGAATAAATTATGCGATGACCGATCGTCACAGTAAACCAACCGCCCAAATAAGAAAAAAATAAATATTCATATTCACTAAAGGCGTATATTGAACAATCACTCCTTTTTTAAGTCCGGAACTTCCAGTAGAGGATCCAGCGCAGAATCAGGATGGCGATATGATTTCCCAACACGATCTGCCCACGTAAAGTACTACGGAAATATTCAGAATGCAGAAGTATCCAAAGCGCCTTTGGTGACATACCTGGCCGTAGTTGCAGGTGAAATAGAGGTGGTGGAGCGTATGATGGGCAGGTCCATTGATGACATGCTCCAGAGCATGGCCAGTGATCATATCGGAATCGTGGATCTATGTCTGAGTCAGCAACAGCCAGGACGATCAATTATGACCGTACAAAGATACTCCAGAAGTTCACTGCAACAAACAGAGCAAGGTAGAGCATGCGGTGAAGTGGGAACAGGAATATGAACAGATGGTATGGAACTGATTGGAGATATCCGTCGACAGGATGGAAAGCATGCGAAGCAAAAGGAGTTGGGACTAGGAATGCAGCTTAGCTTTACTCTGTTGGCGCACTTAAGAATGTACCACTTACTTATCCACTTGTGGTGAGGCTTGTGGAAAATTTTATAGAACACGGGAATATGGAGCCAACGGTGAATCCAATATATGCAATAATCAGTAAACAGGAGGAAACTAACGAGACCATTCAGCTAGCATCCAACATAGAAGACGGGGCGACTGCTCACAGTGGCACAGACAGTACAAGGTATGTGTAACCATATGTATCCAACCCGTCGTATAGTTTGGAATAACCCATGACTTCGGCTTGGAACCACGGTAATGTTAGGAGTGTCATGAAAGGGAAAGCCTTCAGGCTGGATTGAATTTCGAGTTTGACTTGGTTTTTGAGGAAGCGCGGATGTCGCATCATGTCGTGGTTGAAGATGAACGTAAATGACAGTCCAGCGAACAGGAAATAAAGGATATGAATCCCTATTAGTGTTAGGACCAATATGGAGATGATTTGTCGCGGGACATAGTCGCGGGGCCACGCCGATACTTGAGGCAACGTCTGTGACGCGACTGAGTGGGCGTATAGTGAAGCAACATTTTCTGCAGTAATAGGAGGATGTGGAAGGTGGGCAATTATTTGGGCCCATTTTGATGATGAAGAAAAGACGGGCAGGATCGGGGAGGTGGCGTTGAACGACTTGGCCAATTCTGGTGAACTTGCGAAGGCCGAGAGGGGAACGACCTTAGCCCAAACGCGGTCGAGAAAGTAGTCGTCACAGATCGTCAAAAGCAAGTCCATGCTCTGTGTCCCGCAATCACCACGAGAAGATGGTGTGTTCTAGTTGTGTCGTGGTGTCAACCTCGAATTCTTTTATGTGGTTTTCGCATCCACAATCAGACCACTTTTAATTCACGTGATCATGCGGTGATAAGATATTTCCGGTGCTGAATTGTGCTGACGAATCAGTATTATCAGATAATATTATCCAATAAAGCAAGTTCGTCTTCTCGAGCCTAGAGCTCCCGGTTGCAATCGAGAGCGTTAACATGGTAAAGATACTGAAATTCGTGCTAAAGACGTCCGATTGTCTGAGCAGAATTCCGTGTACATTTTCGGTGATCGGCAGTCCAGACAAAGGCGAGTTTCGCTAAGATTACACAATTACCCTCACGGCTCGTCGATCATGATCGATGTCATAGGGTTACAGAAAAGGTAAAACGAGGCAAAAAGGTCTCTCACAGGGGACAACAAAGAACCAGTTGACTCGAGGAGGTCCGTCCACTGCACGGAGCAGCTCAAGCACCAACAGATGTGGATCGCCTATCCATTGGGAATCACGCCCATTTGTGTGCACAATAATAATGGATCAGACGTACCCGCCAAGATATAATATATCTCCTTGTACTATGGTGGGAATCTGTTTTCACTGCCCAGTGTCCGACGTGTTCTCCGGGAGGCTGCAGAATGCAGGACTACAGTCTACAACCGACCCTCACTTACCTATTTTGTTGCAACTAATAGGTAGATGAGGGAGAGCTGACCTGTGGGATGTGGAATCAATGACTTTGTCTTATCAGATATAAAATCTCAGATTATTTTCTTAATCTTACACTGCTATGCTCAGTCAGCTTTGGTATGAACATCAATACATCAATTTCTTGCAGAAAGCCAACCAATGGGCCTCACTGCATGCCTCCAAGTCAATCCTGAGAATGAGCATTATGTTTCCTATGCCTGCACAAGCCAAGATGTTATTGATGCAGCTGCAGCACAGAACATAGCTCAAGTAGCTGGTTTATCTCCTACAACCCAATAAGCCTACTGACATGAACACCCCACAGACTTTCTCCAGGCATCAATGCTTAGCACTCCTCAAGCACTTGATTGCATGGATTATTCCTCCCTGGCCCAGCTGCTTGGAAACCCTAATAATTGAGCTGCTTCATTGAATATACTTGTACCACCAGCTCCTTTTCCTGTGAATGATATATTAGGCATTATGAAATACCACCTGCCACTGGTTTGTGCCTGATATACAGCTAAATATGATACTTATTGCATAATTCTATTTGTTCAAACCAATGTCCTGTCACAAGTAACCAGTTGCTTGGGGAGAACTACAGAGACTACTTAGTTGAAGGTGGAGGAGTTAACTGTTGTACAGACAAAATACAACCTTTTTGAAGGATGAGTTACCTATAGCTGCACTCTGAGTGGCTGCATTCAAAATAGGCTGTAGCTGTAACTGTAAGTGTAGTGTGATCTGTAGCACACTTAGTAACACATATTTGTAATCAATACTTTCAAACTCAGCTGATGCTTCTGAATTTACCCTTCACCCATATTTCAGCTGTCTCAAAGGTAAAACAGCTCACATCTGTACCCATGGACAACAGGCAGAGCCTCATTGAGCCATACCTAGCTGCTATACTAGTCCAAAATCTCCTCTCACCTCACCAAAGCCTAGAAGAAGCCTACTTCCATCATTCAATTGGTTAATATCATGAGACTGTGCAGATGAGTAATATACTGTAGATATACATCACTGATGTGCTGCATGGAAAATAACACAGTATCCCAGCTCTACTGCTTATTACTACCTTCTACATTTAGAAACCATTCACTTACCCATATGACAATGTCTTGATACAATTGATACAGCTATTATCACCTTCCTTTCCAAGGTCCACTACCTACAAGCTCATGCTTATGACACTCCTGGACAAGGCCAAATACCTCTCCTGTTTAACTTCTCACCTAGTATCTTACTGTGCTTCACTCAATGGTTATATTATAACCCCTAATCCCTCCTCTGTTCTACCTGTACCCTCACCAGTCCTACAGATATGCTTTAAGTGCCCCATGTAAGTTGACACAAGTCTAGAGGTAGAGTAAATAGTTTAAAAGCCTACATTGTTGACTTGGACACAAACATGGCCACCAAGCACCTTGGGACAGCCTGTCTGGAAAGAGCCTCTCTGCAATCTGGCTGTAGACTTTTGACTTGTGTTACGGACCCCATTTCTCGTCCGTTAAGCTTTCGAGCCCCAGTTACATGGCTTCTCGGTGGGCCCAGACCAGTACTCACCTCCCGATCCAATCGG
>JAEUWJ010000081.1:0-63748 GCA_018524395.1 Podaxis carcinomalis
ATAATAATACCAAGTTTCATGAAGATTGCTTAAGCCATCGGCAAGGAATCGCTCGCGCGGTTTTTGTTTGTACAAGTGGCCGGTCTATTACTGTACCATGGGGGATTCAGAAGGGCCTAGGTGTATTTCGAATTGTGGAACTCTCCTCAGCTGCACTGACTAAACCCACAACTCTCTCCAGTTTCAGGAAACCAGATTCCCCTCCAACTCAAGACGAAACCATGTGCCCATCTTCAAGCAGCATCAAATTCACTGTTTTGTTTTCCACCAAAAGACAAAACGTGAAGCAACATTGCCCAGGTTGGATGGCTAACAGTGCTACCTGTGGCATTTATGCCTTCTGGCTACGCAGATGACGAGACGTTAGTCCACCAAGATCTATTATCCTTAGAGTAGTCAAGCGAGTCAAAGTGGACATCATGAAGTGTCCTAAATATATCACACAACGAGCTTGTTGGTGTCATGTGAGAGGAAATTTCAACCATTGTGTGGATCAGAACCTTGGTGATACTTGTAGTGAGTGTGAGAGCCTGAATTGTGGTGGTAAGGAGATTAAGAACGAATATATTCTATTCCCATTTCCGTCCGAAAGGGCCTGGGAGTGTGCTTGGAGGAGCGAGCTTCACTTCTGGAGGCTCACAGAAAGTGGGATGGGCGCATCAATGCAATGGGTGGGTGGGAGTGACATGCAGGGACGTTGGGTCACTGTAGAAACACCTGAGCATAAGTTGTCTTGCCGGTTTTCGGCATTGAGATTGACCTTCCTTGCCCTGGCCCACCCCGAGTGAGAAAATGGCGAGTTATGGAAGTAGAAGCGTGCATCCTGGATTATTAAGTTTTTGTCGGTGCGGAGGTGACACCTGGAGGTGTCCCAGATCGGAACATTAAATGTGGACATCAATCTCAGCCATAGCCAGGAAGCTGGCTCGGAAAACGTTCTTTGTGTCACCGATGCAACGAGAGAGAGGATGGTCCATTCTGTCCTTGGCTTAAAACGGAGGCGCTGTCGTCGTACTGGATGTGAAGTTCTGTGGCGAGATAATGGAAACCGAGCTATCAGGGAAGAACCGGGACCGGGCCTTTCCTGACCGGTGACCCACGGTTTGACATCGTGGTTAGTTCATTAACCTGTAGAGGGAGACCATGTGCACACTTGTGGGTGGTGTCATAAGTTTGACGTTCGCGCTTGCGAAGGGGTTCAAGATTCAGAAGTCAACATATGGTAGCCCATCTATCAAGCTCACATATATACGTATTGAGGCACGAAGAACGCATCCCTTGGTAATGACAAGCCCGAGAACTGCACAACCCTGTCAAGTTGTTCCGACCATGTCAGCCCATGACTTCCCTTGAGCACGCGACGACCCTTTCTCCTAAAACCCGAGACGTGGTACTAAGGCTTGAGGTGTCTATCCTCCATCAGACACAAGTCCCTTATTGACCTCTCAACCAGACCAAAGTCAGCGCCAATGGATTCCAGGTATGAGAACCATCAAAAATATCGCTTTAACTTCTTGGACCATACTGGTTTTCCCTCGGGCCCAAGGGAGCACTCAAAAGGACGTTCACATATTCCTTGACGATCCTTTGGTCGGGAATACCTAAAAGACCTGTTCTGCAGCTCCTAGCGTTATATACAGCCCTGCTTATGGTCGGCTGACTGCAGGTCTTTGTCTTGTTCAGCGTGCCTCAGAAGTTCGAAAGGATTATTTTTGTTCAGCCTGTTCCAGAAGCTCGAAAGGATTATGTGACATGTGCCAACACAGCCTAAATTAAAATATTGGGGCGTTAGAGTGTCTGGATTTTCTCAACGCCTCCTTATTCCGCTCCTTTAAACCTTGCTGGCGTGCTAGGTAGGATTCTTTGTCGGATCTCGTCCCAACATGCCATCCACTCTCTTTTATTTATTGGTATCGTTCACTGCTCTCATATCCGTCGTCGTAAAGGCTGCCTTTCCTCCCAAGATCTATGGTGTCAACCTCGGCTCATGGTAAGTCTCACCTACATCACCCAGCCCTCGAACTCACATATCCGCAGGCTTGTCCTTGAACCATGGATGCTCCCTGAAGGTGCGTTCTTATGAATGCTACTGTATGAGGTTCTTTGAATCCGGTCTCGCCAGAATGGATTCGGATGGGTGGAGAACAATGTGACGATTGCTCGAAATGCATCGCCTCGGAATTGTGTGTTGCCTTTGCTTCCGTCACTTTTTCCCGAACATCATCAATTGGTATTCCAGCGAATTCGCCAAGGCATACCCCGATACCGTTGATGCCAAATTTGACATTCATTGGTTCGTGCTTAGGCTTCTCACCCGATAGCTGCAATTGCTTACGTCTGAGCGCTTCAGGAATACGTGGTTCAATCAGGCAGATGTTGACGAGCTAGTCAGCGTCGGGATCAACACTGTCAGGGTTCCCGTATGTACACATACCATTTACTGACAACGGTTTAAACGTACTGATGAACTTAAGCTCGGATACTGGATTGTCGAAGACTTGGTCGATCGATCCACAGAGTTTTTCCCTCGTGGTGGTTTGAAGCACCTTGTGCGTAATAAATATCATTTGAGACTAGCTGCAGGGTTGATGATGGCCATCTCCAGCGCCGTGGGCTTCAACAACTCAAGGAAGCCGGGATCACTGTCATCCTTGACCATCATGCCCTTCCAGGTGTTCAGGAACCACAGCAGATGTTCACTGGCAGATGCACGACTGACGTTCAGTTCTACGTGTGTATTTTCTGGACCAGTGTCATTGTGTCGTGCTAATATTAGCACAGACCCCTCACAATTATCACCGTGCTTTAGTCTGGACGGCCGTTATGACGGCTCTCTCACACCTTGACCCGAACTTTGGATCAGTTGCCGCCATCGAAGCTGTCAACGAGCCAATCATGGATGCAAGTCAAACGCCGGGCTACGGGGACTGTAAGTTCGCGCTGTGTATATTCACAACTGCCGATGACTAACTGAAACAAAGTCCAGAAACGCTTCGTTCAAGTCGTTCGCGCCGTCGAACTGGCCCTTGGCATACGCCTTCCTGGTTATGAGACCGATTACGAGCAACTCCCTTTCTCCACAAATATCACAGTTTCTTTCGACGCCATTCACAACCAGAATATCTTTGATCCAGAGGTTGCCACCGTCCTGGTGGAATCTATACCCATCATCCTAAAGATCGCTGGTGAATTCCGCCTGTCTCCCATTTTTGGTTTCTCTCGCAAACCAGGTTTCAAATCAGAGCCTCTTTTCACCAAGTGAGTGCATACTACTTGCTGCCCAGTCAAAGCAATGTTGCAACTGACTGACAATCTATAGCTTCATGGACATCAACTGGCAAAACAACAATCCCAGCAACCCAGCTGATGCGGCAATTGGACCTCAGATATACGACAACCACCTCTACTATTCGTAAGTCATGTCCGCTTCCTTCACGCCGCTCTAACCTCTAGTATATAGATTCGGAGTATGTGCCTTATCTTGACAAGAGTTATAAGCCATTCATGACCTTCCTAGGGCGTCGCTGATCCTAATCCAGAAGCATATTTGACTCACGTTTGTAGTAGGTCTCACCGTCTCGTTTTTGGTTAGCGTCCTTCTAATCCTTCTTTTACTCCCTCAAGACCTGGACCGCATTGAGAAAGACGCGGCGCTAGGCAACAGCCCTTTGTATTTCGGAGGTGATCTATTTGATTCGTGTTCTCAGTGACGAATTGACTGAAGGGAACCTACCAACAGAATGGGGACTTCCGACACAATTTCAGGCAACTGATGAGTTTCTGTTCAAATGGGCTGATGCCCAGAAGTTCTCCTATAGCAAGGACGCTGGATGGATGGTGAGCTATTTCCTTATTCTTTGCGGCATCAGAAGTTGAACTGACCTAAACTTCATTTCTAGTTTTGGAACTTCAAGGTTGAGAAATCCCAACTCGCAGGAGACTTAGCAAGGCAATGGTGAGCGTTTCTGTGGCAACTCACTGGGATTCCTGACCTTGAGTGACCAATGTCCAATTACAGGTCATACATGGAGGGAGTCAGGCTTGGCTTCCTCACTAAGGATCCATCTAAGATGAATGATCCAGATGTCTGTGTTCCGTTCATCAAATCATCTTAGGTTTCCTACACGCTGCCCTGGAACCGTTGACTTATGACTATGTATTTCACTTAACGCTTGTCGCCCACTCTCTTTTTGACCCGACTCTGGTTACACATTTGAAATCCCGCCATGGGCTCACCAATAAGAAGAGAGGATATTGAGTACTTACGCAAACCACATGTTGGGTTGTATCCTGCCAAGAGACTACTAGTGTGATATTACACAAATCCTGCAGGTACTTTGGGCTGCTGTTTTTTGAGTGAGGGGAAGTGTAAACCTGGACTTGCGTCAGTCCATTGATCAATGATGTTCTAGAAGAAGCAGAGATCTCTCATAAAAGCATTACCCTGCATGCCGACAAGCACACTCTATTTTACCTCTTATCCGCCCACCTGTATATATTATATACAGATCATGAGGTCGTTGATACAAATGTCCGTCTCTACCTATTCCGTACCCCATTGGGAGTGATGTCTGTTACCGCGGACTTGAACAATTTCAGTTGAGCTCAGGAGACTATTCGCTCTTGAATGCTGATATTACACCCAGGCATCCATTGTGGAGCTACTCTCAACATTATTCCAATCACTCTGGAGGTCCTACATTAACGCATCGATGGCTTAGCACCCAATGAGGACGTCAGCATAAGGACCTGCGAAACAAGGCAAGTATTAGGGTTGTAATTAAAATGTGAAGAACAAGAAGAGCGCACCACTATGATCGGATAATTCGGCCTGGAAAATGTTCTTTGCATCACCAGTAGAGCAACGTGCATCATCGTTATCCTGTCCGGGGCAAGAAACGAAGGAACTGTCGCTGCTTTGTATGTGGATCTCGCCTGCGGGATGATGGAAACCGAGGAGGCGGCCGGGAACAATGGGGACTGGGTCTTTCCTAATACCATGATTCTATGATTAGTTTGCCAATGTGCAGAGGGAGACCGCGTGCATACTTGTTAGTGACACGTGTAAGCGTGACATTTGCATCTACGAAGTCGGCAAATTCCTGGTCCCCCACCTAGATTTCGACAGTAAACATATAATTGCTGATTCATCTGCCCAAGGCGTGGACATACACGAGGCATACCGTACCCAACCATCTCAAGGTCGATGTTGGGAATATGAAGCGGGAGGAATACGGCGTCAAGCAGACCGATTGCAGCACCTGAGACCGTAAGGATTTCGTGGGGTGCAAGGACTTCAGGGCAACCTACCAAGAGAGTGACCGACGACGGTGACTTTGTTCGTGGTGTGATCCTGCATCGTCTTTTTGACGGCAGCAAGAACATCCTGTGCGGTCCTAGCGGGTCCGCTTAGACACAAGTTCTGGCACCTATGATATGAAACCTACTCTGCGTGGGCCGCGGAAAACCCATTATGGACTTGAATACTATCCGAGATCCCAGGGAACAGATCAGGATCTAGGTTGTCACGTATGATGTCTGCGTCCGTTAGGAGTGGCATGCTAAGGAAGAATCAATTATAAGTTAAGGGTTATGTTGTGATAATCGGATAAAACACGAGCATTTTAGACGGATCAGTTCCTTGATGGGCAACAATAACGGCCTGTAGAGCAGGATAAGTCTGGTACCATGAAACCAGGACGAAGTGCGTACATTGAGGTCCGGGTCAAATCCCACATACCAGAATTGAACGTCATTACCATCGCCACCAGACGCTGTGGGTTGAAAGTTGGGATTAGCATCGCAGTTGGCTGTAAAGATAGCAAGGTTCAGACAGTCAGGTTGTGTCGTTCCCGAAATTCCTTGACAATCATCGCACCTCCGCAAGACCAATCCTTGGTCTGAGCAGCAGAGCAGTAGGCTGCACTTGCGAAGAATGTTAAGGGCCTGAATTTATCGACATCAGCTGTAGCGAGTGTTGAAAATGTTCCTTGTCGTGGCACAAGAGAGACTGGAGCTGCGAGGACTAAGCTCGCCCCGAGGAGAAGAGTTCCGATTTGAAAGAATGAATAGGCCATCAGACGGGAGTTGTTCAAAAGGCTACTCAAGGAAAGTGAGGCGCGGAATGAAAGGAAAGTCAAAGCGGGGCGAAGTGCCAAGCGAGCCAGCCAGTGGCGAACGAGAACAAAGGAAATGCTTGTCTGTTGAGGTATAAATGCTGACTGGAATATATGAAAAGTGTCGGTACGGCCATCAGGTGTAGTTGTTAGACAGATCGTCGTTGCGCAGGGATCCGCTACTGATTGTGATGGTCGTTATTGATTGTAAGGGCAGCATGTGTTGTGTTGGCGAAAAGGCGACCAAGGCGTCCGAATCTCGAACTGAATAGCCATCGGATCATGTCCGTATGATATATCAGAGGGCAAAGAACAGTTGCAATGATTATGTGTTTTGGGCTGTTTCAATCACCCAGCATGGGAACAGGACCCCAAACCAAATGGGGGCAAGATCGGAGTCAAAGTAACACGATGCCGCTCCGGTTTCGAAGCAACGATTCTGCGTGCACACACTACTCAATACAACAAACATGGGATCGTTTGTTTTCATGCCGAATATCACAGTCAGTAGATAGAGTACTATGGACTGCCTACAATCCATGTCACATCGCATGGTTCGACAAGGGCTATAGTCAGCTGTTGCAGGCCAAATAGACTGCACCGAAAGAACGGATGTGTTCAGGTCACAACTTACCAACCATAATGATTGAATATCCGTCGCAGGCGGGTTGTATGCGTGCACACGTAGAACGAGAGAACGGGAGAGAGAGAAAACATGCTTTAATTGCTAATAATGACGACAGGCATAGGTAAACTGAAGCGACGAAGTGCGTAAACTAGAACTGCGATGACGCTCATGGATTTATAGCTATGAAAAACGAGTCAGAAGAATAAACAAAGAACGCAGGCTTCAGGGTCAAAGAAATACTATCGGCACTACACTAAGAAACAAGACGAAAGAAAAATCAACTATTCCTACCAAATGCACCCGACTACGCATCATCCTCATGTAGCCGTCTTGGCACTCCCACACCATTCGACGTGGTGGATAAATTTTAAAAAAGTGAGGTGACCTCGCGGAGAGCGGAATAGAGCCGTTCGCCCGAAACAGCGGGGTTCATCCCAGTAGCGGCATTCCATAGTACTTGCACCATCCGATACATAGTGCACACCATAGCTGTTGGTGGCTCGTACCTTGGGTAAATGGAACTTTTTGAGACTTTGTATGAAAGATGTTCCACCTATTTCTGTGTATTGTCACCCCTGGCTGTGTCTCCCCTCACGCTCGTTCCAAACTCTTGTTTCAACTCCTAACCGATTATCTTAACCTATGCTCGTAATAAACACTCCTCGAACCCTTCGTGTGGCTTGCGAACACGCCATGAGAGCCGACCATTGAAGTACTCCATGGTAGTGACAGGGTATGGAAATGTGCTTGAAGACGCCTTATACACCTTCTTGCCCATGTAGTCACGGAACGAGGTCACAATAACCCGTCCCTAAGTGCACGCAGCATTTCCTACCGCCCGGTAACGCCTAGTCGATATATTTTGGGGTTCAAGTAGAGTTGAATGTTGGTCACAACTCCTAATTGTCCCGTCCTTGATGTTTGAAACTAGAGCTTGGCTCCCACAAGACCATTAAAGCTAGTACGTCCACTTATTAGGGTAGGTTACAAGAAACCGGCACATGGTGGCACAAGAAGCAACTGTACTTCTGAAATCTGCTAACATGCGGATGTCGGAGGCGAGATCAGCCCACCTGTTCTTGTCCTTTCGACAGTCAACCCTCTGGTCAATATAAAGCTTCTCTCAAAACATATGTAAGGTTTTACAGAGCCTGACATATGGGCCAGCGAAATGAGGATTTCTTCAACTAAACGTACAGAAGCACCTACTTCATGAATTACTAGTAGGCTCAAGTGACTCCTTTTCATGTGCTATTTGTGAGTTCAATCCCAAGATAGGCTGTAATAACAAGCAAATCATCTATCCGATGGTCCTTGCAACATACCTTTTTCTGCTTCCCTGTGAAAGAACATAACCCTTGGGAATCAGTTTCTCATAGTTTCTCTCACACTGAGCCTCCGCATATTCAACTAGTTTCATATCGAAACTCCATACTGCTGAATCGTGCAGCAGCAAAAAACGTGGTCAGGCCCTTTACCAAAGAAGCTATTACCATGCCTTCAAGTGATAGTCATTTTTCATTTAGTTTCATTCACAGACAAAGGCTAAATTGCAGCTCAATCCATGGGACAAATTCGAGCCGAAAAGCATGTCCTCATTTTGCATTTGCATCATGCTTCTGCTTCTCACTTCCCTAGAAGGAAGTGGGTGTCCATCAATTTATATCATACTAGTGAGCCCCTGCAGGGAGCTGCAGTACATTGAATTCATTTGGGAGGAACTTTCTTCATCTTGTGGCCTCCTTATGACAGATAGTCTCATTAATAGACTGAGGTTTGATGCTTTAGGTTTCCCCCTTCCCTCAGCTAATCTGACTCTTATGTTGTAGTGAAGTAAGAGTTCCCATGTGTGTTTCTCTCTTAGGATATATAATCTGGAAGCCAAGGACTTCTTTAACCCGACTCTCCTCATGGATGACCTGTTATTATGGCCAAGCTTGATATCATTGCCTTTTTCTTGGCTGCATTTGCCATTTATGGTGCTTGAGCTGCTCCTCCTGCTAAGAGAAGGCAGTCTATCACAACCTTAACGGCAGTGCAGATCTCTGCCTTTAAGCTGTTTTCATTTTTCTGCCACAGCATATTGCAATCCATCAATAACCCAGACTTGGATGTGTGGTGGTGAGCCTGACTTGGCAGATCCTTGTTGCCCCTGCTTTAAAATCAAATGGTCAGGGCATTACAACAGAAATCCCAACTTCATCCCCATTGCTTCTGGAGGGGATGGATCTTCAGTCCAGTTTTGTGAGTTCAGAAGGATTTATTGATACCACAGGGACTCACTTTTGATCTAAGGGTATGTTGGATTTTCCCTGTCATAGTTGCCTATAGGAAACAGATACATCTCAGATGTAGGCCAACAGGAAACCAGCATAAGTGCATATACTTATTGGTGACAAAAGCAATGGCCTTACAACTTGCAACAGATGCAAACATTCTCAGAAAACAGCTTGATTTGACACTGTTTCCAGGAGTTGACTTGTCCATGAGCATTCATTCTGGCTTTGCTAATGAACAAGCCAAGTAGGTGGAAATGTAGAAGTGCCTTTGGTTGGGGAGGTAGGGTGATGGTTTCAGAGTGGCCCCACTTCATGTAGGCATCCAGAGACAAATGAAATCCTTGGAGTTGTTGACAATCTGGATGATGAACAAGAGAATGACCATCAAATGATCATAGTAAATGAGCTGAATCTCCACATTCTTAGTATACATGCCCAGGAAAAAGTCATGAATGCTACCATGGGTACATATCTCTAGAGAATAGCCTGTACACTAAATCTGGTCTCCATCTGCTGTCTCTCAATTGCCTTTCAAGTTGAGCAGACTGGAGCAATTGACCTGTGGAAGTAGAGGCCACTAAAATGACAGCTGAATATTGCCTTCATGGGGAACAAGACAAACTAGGAGTCCCATGCACATCCTTGTCAGTGCCTGGACTCTTGGTAAGGTGTGTCGATTCAGGAGGGTGGTCAAAGGATTGTTTCTTGCTGGCTGAGGAAGATTGAGGAGTCATGCCTGAAACAAAAAGTTACCCTCAAATAGAAAAGAAATGGGAAGCAGGACAAACCAGTAGCAGTGCCCCTGTGCTTGAACTCATTGAAACCCAAAATCTAATCCCACCAAAAGGGCATACTGGGGCCCTTTGCATTGCAGGGCAATGAATGGGGCATAATGGCTCACCTCACTGGTGGGGGCCTCTTCATATTGTCACACCATCAGTATAAAATGAGAATCTTGGGCTATCTCATCCCAGAGATCTTTTCGGATGTCTTCCCGCTTCTCGTCGCACCCACAGACCTTCTGCAGAAAGTCTTCAAAGGGCATGCACTTTGTGTGTTCAACATTATGTCAGAGATATGGCACATAGTCGACCTGGGTGGTCTGGATATCACGAGAGACATGACTGCTAGTATCATGACTGTGCTGCATGCTGCTTGTGCTTCCTACTCGGAGCACCTGTTGACACTTTGACGCTCACTCAGAGATCACATGACTTTCCTCACTCGGGAGGCCCCCTTCTAGTTTGATGGACGTAGTGTTAATCATCTAACCAGGTCAAGATAATCCCACTGATCTCTGCATTGTAGGAGATGTATTCTCGAAGGCGAGTCTGGCGATCTCGCTCGGCCCCATGATGAGGTACGCATGGGCTGCTAGATTGATGAGCTTGTAGAGATCTTTGTGAGCTGCAAGATAGTTGTAGTTGGACTCAACTCCCGTTAGACCAGATACCACCTGCCAAAGCAAGCCGACAAATGGTCCATGAAAACCCCGCCTTACGTCTTCTTGAAGGCTTTGCAAGGCTCACAAGCCAGGTGAGGTGCGCCAAGAGCGCATGAACGATGTGGTTATCGGGTACCATGCGAGTCCCACGTGATCAACAATAAAATGATAGAAATGACGCGCTGATCACGTTGGTTCAAATCCTTCTTACCGAACACCAAACCGCATGGATGCATGAGCCTCAAAGAATACGGCGCATATGGTATCAAACAATCCCTGCCCGGAACTACCGCCTTTGTGTAACTCCCCCAAGAACACATGTCAAAAATCCCTTCGCATTAGATCAGTTGAACTTTCATCACCATGCTACGCATCAAGGATCACTGCTGATGATGCTTCATTTCCGGTTTAATTGCTCATATGGTCTCACCATTTGAAACGAACCATCAGGGATCAAGAAGGGCCTGGGGAGAATATAATAACATTTGTCTGGTGGTCGTTCCAGCTCCAGAGGCATCTGAGGTCTTTTCAGGCTCGTCCTCTCTAGGCTCGTTTAGTCCCCTGTCACGACCCACGGAAATGTTTGCTTCACGCCTGGTTACGTTTTTACTTTCTTTTGTCCTCGCTGCGGTCACTGTTAGTGCTGCACCTGTGCATGACATTACCACTCGTGAGCCGGTGACACCGAACTTGACCCTCCTCGAGAAACGTACTACGGTCCCTTTAACTGCCGCTCAAACGGCCTCATACAAGCCCTACACCTATTACGCTGCAGTTGCGGCCTGTGAACCCTCTTCCCTCTTGGCATGGAACTGCGGTGGTAAGGCGTCTTATGTCCATATATACGCTTCATTGATCGCGTCTCGTCATGCTATACAGCCAAGTGTAATGCAAACTCGGCGTTCAAACCCGTCGCTGCCGGTGGTAACGGTGCAACCGTACAATACTGGTATGTTGGCTACGACTCGGCTCTTGCGACCGTCGTTGTCGGCTTCCAAGGAACCGACGCTGACAAGATGTACGTAGCCACAAGTTCCTGCTTGAATATTTACATATCCCTACTCTAGCTTGCCCATCATCACCGACGCCAACTTCTTCCTGACTCCCCTGCGCACTGAGCTCTTCCCCGGTCTCAGTAGCAGCATCGAGACCCACAATGGTTTCGGTGATGCCCAAGCCGCGTATGTTTCATCTTCACTCTCCCTTTGTCAATTCTGGAACTGAGCTCAAATGTGTTTAGATCTGCTGAACCCGTTCTCGCTGCTGTGAAGTCTGCTATGTCGAAATACGGTGCCACCCACGTCACCGTTGTTGGTCATTCCCTCGGTAAGCTCCCCATTTGAGTGGATTCCAGTAAATTAACTAAAATCTTGATCTACAGGCGGTGCCATCGCGACGATCTCCATCATCCATCTCAAGATCAACCTCCCATCAAGCACCACTTTCAAACTTGTCACCTACGGTTCTCCCCGTGTTGGGAATCAGGCGTTCGTCGACTACATTAACTCTCACTTCTCTGGCGCCGTTGCCCGCATCGATAACCAGTTAGTCTTTCTTCATGCTGTTTAAAAAAGCTGAGACGACCATGGTTTTTATTAGGGATGATATTGTTCCCATTGTTCCCGGTCGCTTCCTTGGCTTTGCTCATGTTGAAGGCGAGATCCACATTCTGAATGATAACTCTTGGGTCTCTTGCCCCGGTCAGGATAACACGGATCCTAATTGCACCATCGGCTATGTTCCCAATATCTTCGCTGGCGATACTGGTGACCACAGCGGTCCCTATGATGGTGTCATGATGGGTTGTTAATAAATTATGACCAAAAAGCATGACTTGATGTCTTGGACGTGAAAAGATATTATGTACGTTACGTGGTAGCATCAAAATCAAAATTGGCTGACGTTCATGTCTGGACGCTCGTCGAGGTTAGGTGAATCCGAAAACCAGGATTAGCGCAGATACATGTATACCTAGTAATGGGGATTGGCTTGGGACGTTCCCAGTCCAAATGATATCGACAAGAAAACAATGGATAACAACATTAATCCATGCAGCGGGAATATGGATATAATCTATTTAATAGTATGCCAACGACACAATGCGTTTCTACATTTAGATAGCCTTACTCTTGACGAGTTCTGAAAAAAAAATTAATTAATAGCTGATCCGGATTAGAAAATAACGTCCAAGACTCACGCTCTACTTCAGCGACAGCACCGGCAAGGATCTCCTGCTGAGTCTTGGGCTCTCGGATGTTGGCAAGGACTTTGTCAATGACGGTTTTAGTGAGCTCTGCCTGCTCACTCTCCTTGAGCTGCTGCTCGTAACGAACCCAGCTGTCGAGGACAGACTTGAGTTCGGAGGCAACGGCCACCTTTTGCTTCTGGACAAAGGTCTCCGACTCGAGCTTGGCTGTTTCCTTTGGCAAGAATGAGTAGGTCACCGACACAACCAAGAACCACGACGCACCTTGGACAAATCGAAGAGTGCCTTGGTGACGGCCACAACATCCTTCATCTTTCCAACGGAATCAATGCGCTCCTGAACCGCCTGTGTGTGCTCAGCACGAGCACCATCCAGAACCTTCTTGATGCGCTGAATGTGACCCTCCGCCCACTGGCTATATGGCTCGCGTGCAACCTAAACGTCCCGAAACAAATTCAATTCGATATCCCTGCATTGAACCGGTTAACGATGCACGGTGACGCGTACCTTACCAAGATAGGTGAAAACAATGATGGAGCCGACAAGGAGGACGGTTTCCTCGTTCATGACGTAGAGCTCATTCGAGATGGCGGCAGCAAGAAGACCAGTTCCGAGGAGGGCGGTACCCGTCTTGGTGATAATACCGGGCTTGGAGGGGAGTTTGTCGACGATTTCATCGGCACGTTGGGAAGGAGGAGTTGCGAGGCGGCGACTATATTGAACAAAGGTCGAAACATTTGGTCAATCGGCGTGTTGGCTGCAAGGCAGTAGGAACGTACGCATGCACCGCGGTGGCAACAGTGCGAGGGCGGACTAAACAAAGGGCGGTCAGGATTTGCAGGCAGAATGCTAGAAAGAAAAGCTCACTAGCAGCCCGGAGTGAGCTTGTAGCAATCCTTGAGACGGAGGCCATACCGGAGGAGTTTTGGAAAGGAAAAAGCAGCTGCTGAGCTGGTCAACTTCGGGTCCTTCCTTCTCCCAACACCGTGGGAACCAGTCCCGACTTTTCACGAACATACCTGAGGTTAGGGTTATCCCTGCTCAACAAAACCAAGGTGCGTGTACATGAACTTTCCTTGGTTGCAGACTATGTTAAATCGATACTAGCCTCTAAGGCTAGCTCGAAATTTTAAATAATTGTAAATGCCCAAGTTTAAGCTACCGACTACGAAATCGATGGAGAGGGTGACAACTGTTACGGACCCGATGCAAGATGCTAACTCCTGCGTCCTTCACGACTATCAGAATCCGAATCGTCGTCTAGTTGGCCGGCTTTAAGCTCTTCATAATAAATACCACGAGGACGCAAGATCGCCTCGACAAGATCCTCGAAATTCTCCGTCGCCGAGAGTGACATGGATTCTCCTCCCCTGACGCGTCCCCGAATGGCTTCATCGAACAAGAAAATATGTTCCTCCATGTCGTCTCGGCTGGTCTCGAACCACTTCATTATATACGCCTCATAAGCACGCAATTCACGATCCCGATGTGGGAAAACGAACAACATTGCTTCCATGGTCTTCTTCCAAGCGACAATCCAATCGCTGGACGTCTCGATCTGCCGTTCATCCCTGTATTCGGCGTAGTATGGCTTGTAGTCTTTCCGCTCAGAACGAGGGAAATGCAGGGTCTGGAAAACCGCTTCCAAATTCACTGCCTCGCCGCGGAGTATGGCCTCCCATTCGGAAGGCGGGAAGTTGGCTGGAGCTCCCGGTGCACTTTGCACCCAACGTTTGGCAGTCTCGACGTCCTGGCTGATGTGTTCTATGGTGTCCCGCGTCTTTTTCTTGCTTGGGCATAAATTCTGCATCTTCTCCGCGTCGTACCACGGCATATCACACTCTCGAATCTTCGTCTTTTTGTTGACACGGTAATCCCGTGCTTCATCGTCATACCCACCCTCATCGTCCACAAGTCCCTTTTTTTTCGGCGACTGCAATGCCAAAACTTGTGACGGAACCTTGGCGACTACATCCAAAGCTGCCATGAACAAGTCGACAATCTGATCCTTGGTCTGCAGGCTCTTTTCTTCCAACGAGTCGATGAAAGTTGCGCCACTCCGTATCGCTGTTGCCCGACTAATTTGTCCGGTCCTCGCAGTGTCGATGATCCCGACCAATACTGGAAATTCCTCCAACCTGTTCTCCTGCACCTCCGTGGGGATGCTCACGCCCTCGGCAGACTTCGAACCACCGTTAACCGATCCCGCCGCCGTCACCGACTGCGGAGTTATAAACTTGTATTGCAGAAGTCCTGTGGTTTCACCATACCCCGGCAGAACTTGGGACCCATCTATGTCTCCAGACATCATTGGCACTGTGTTAAACGCTCAAAGAAAGTGGTGGTGGTGGTGGTGGTGGTGGTGGTGGTGGTAGTTCGTCAAATGCAAGGGCAGAAGCAAGCAGTGCCTTGCTGGGGCTCTTTGTTTCACTGATTCCGCCTTAGGGATCACACAATTCGTCATACATCATGGCCATGGAGTTGCTATCTTTAGCAAAGAAACATACAAGAGACAGGAGTACTGTCCAGAACCAGAAACTCGGAAGATTACAGATTCATCTCCCTGAGGAGATCCAAAGATGTGTCATACAACTCTTTTGCCAACCTCATGTCCTTCGCCTGCTTCGACGGTTCCGTAACTTTCCCAACAGGCTGAAGATGTACACCCTTGAACGTCTTTGCGCTAGCCTTCACCTCGGGCGACGCGGCCGCGTATACGGAATTCATGGCCCCTTCTCTTGGGGGAACGAAGGCCACCCTGACGAAAAAAAGTAGGATAACCCGGAACAAATATGACATGCCATCCAGCCATCGGTCGACGTTTTCAGTCGCGACCGTACCCGGGTCAACTGCAATACAGACGATGTCGACTTTTTCGTCGTCAAGACGTTGTTGGAGGTGTTTAATATGGAGTATATTGGCCAGTTTCGAGAGTCCTATGGGGATAAGGTGAACATTTCTTGTCAACAGAAAATTCAGGAGCTGACCGTAGTATTGCAATCTGCCGACAGTAGTGTCTCCATACTCCGTGTTCCAGTTCTCCTTTCCGACGAATGTGGTCGGTGCGACGCCTTCATGGGCCGTCGAGGTCAACTGAAGGGGTGAATGGAATGAGCGATGCTGGTTCAATACGGCTCTCGGTTAAGACCTCACGTTAATAATCCGGACGTCTGAGCCTTCTTCTTTTGATGTCTTGATCATCAAAGGAAGGAGAGTCTCCGTAAAAATGAAATGCGATAGGTAACTGGTTTGAGTCAGTGCCGTATCTTCCAAGTACACCCCGTACCAACTTTGTAACCATGGCCTCTTGGATGCCGTCCGCTGTTAGGGCGGGTGGACCTATCGCCCTGGTGAACGTCATGACGTCATGAGATGGTCTGTTACAGATGAGAAAACCAGGAGACGCACTTGGCCGCGTTGTTAACTGCCCAAGTCAATGCTTAGCGCGGACTCTCACCCCCAAACCCAACGACCTACTGAGGATATCCAAGCGATCTTCTTTTCCCAGGAAGTCTTGGGCAGCACTCTTTGCAAATCTGGGGTCACTAAGGTCAAGCTTCAGCCAGTGCACAAAACCATCACCAAGGTTCTCGCTTTCCAAACGCGCCAAGGCTCCTTTGTACTTCTCCTCGCTTCTTGTGGCCATGTATACCTATACACACTTAGCTGTTGCCTGCGTTCCATTTCATAGAGGTGATCATCCTCACTTTGGCACCCTTCCGAGCTAGGAACTGTATTGTTGCGATTCCTATGCCAGAGCTGTCGAGCCAAGTTAGATGACATCGCGTCAGGCCAATTATTGACCTACTTGCCACCTGTTATGACGACGACCTTGCCATGGAGGTCGACGAGGTCTTCCTCTGAGATAGTTCTCCTAGCGCTGAAAAACAAGCCCATGCTTCAGCGACAGCCGTTTAAGATTTCGGGTTTGGTTTGGGAATTAAAAACGTGGAACTTGATGGTCTCCATTGGAATCTGGAAATATGAGCTGGGAACTACGAATCGAGATATTTATGTATGATAGACCACAGTTATCATTGGAAGCTATATATAGGGACCATCAACATGTCATGCTGGGCACTATGTTAGAACTATTCCGTGAAAGGCGAGCGGATTGCCCTTCTTTGTGCCCCGACTGATACATAAGTTGGAAGTTGAGGCATTAAGCGGGCAAGATGAGGTGTAGGAAGGCCATGTATTGTTTCTGCCCGGCACCGAATATCTTCGTTACACGTGGGAGAAATCTGAAGTTTTCTCTGAGGGGTGAGGAAAGCAAGTGGATCCTTGTGTAGCGTGGCGAGCCATGGGCCACAGCCGCTGTTAAGGCAATCCATTGTCCAGACGTCCTCTACTTACCAGCCGGCCTACAGAATTGGCGCACCCACCCACAGCCTGTTGGCACCCGCGTGGGTCATGCAACAGTGCCTCTAGTTCTGTAAGGATTGATGCCACTGTTTTTTAAGTCCCACTCTTTCTAAACATTGCCCGTGTCTGACGCCACGTAGTGTGCTGTCATGCTATAGTCAAGAAGACAGAAAGATGTCAAGGGCGGTTGACAGCGCAAGTGAGCGTAAAGAATGAAAGATACAAGTCCGAGAACCCGAGCGAAGTGCTCCTGTGTCAGATATCATACACACTATGTCCATCAGCCATTCTTGAACCCGGGACAAGCCGCAAGTTCAGAATCCTGTCTACTTGTTATTTCAATCTGGGCAAATGAAAGTTGGAGTATCTGTCAACAGCCTGGTGTATAGAATATTCTCGCTTAACATGACACCTCTGAGTATTACTGAGCCCCACACACAGCGCCAAGTCCTGCATCGTGGACCATTTGGTATGGCACTGCCATATCACGTCTGGTGCTGCTCCCCTGCTGCATCCGGTACCGCTTAGTGCCACTGCACAGTTGCAACCAGCAGCAATTAACATCGCTCTCCTACAGATTGCTCTCAAACCATCCGTATTCCAAAACCTAGTGAAGAAGAATGCAGTCTTACAGACATTAAAAATCTGCCTCATTTAGGACCACTGACTCCCGCAGTGTATGTATATTTACGTCCTTTCAAACTGACAGATACTGGAACATGATATATGCACCATATGAATAATATCGTAGGTGCAACAAAGCAAAATATGGAGCTCCTGAATCTGTTGGGTCCTGAACTGTGACGGAGGTCTGCTGAGACTCGCGATCAAAGATGTTGAATGGACAAAATTGGGACACAGTGACATCTGGCTACCGCTGCGAGAGGTCCTTCGTGTCGCTCGTCAATGCCAAGATTGAGCTCAATTTCGTTCTGGAATCGGGGGTGAGTGGCGTTGAGCAGCTTGAAATCAGGTCTGAAGTCGTGACCCTGGAAAGGCGGGAAGCCTGATGACAGATTGAAAACTCATCGTCACATCGTTTCTTGCACTTTGTTTTGCTTAACGGTTCGATCCACCCCTCGATTTGAAGCTGCCGACCTGCTGCCGCCTCTCCTCCATACGCGGTTGCAACATCCCACGGCAGCAACTTATGTCCGTGATCTAAAGGGTAGGGTCTCCAGTTCTGCGGTGAATCCCGAATTTTCTCGCCGAGTTTGACCTGGTCTCGAATCTCTGTCTCTCAATTATCTTGGCTTATACCTCATACAATTAAATGTCAATACGCTTGGAACCTGTGACCTCCGTATTTCTCATGGCAGTCAACGCAGACGCACGCTCTTGCTCCATTTGAGCCAGAATCAAAATGTCAAAAATATCGTCAATATGATCACCTATGTAAAGCCTTACTACCTGGGTCTCGGTCAACGCATGAATAGTAGGGAAAATCCCATAACTGGCTAATGTATCCCAAGGAATTCCGCAGGGGGGCCAGTATGCCAGCGATAGCCATCTAACCGACACCTGTCATAAATTTCGACAACATATATAACCTGCTTCTTTCTCATTCAAAGGGGACCAACTCTCTCCAATCTCCAGCGGACTCAACACCGAGCCTAATCGCCAATCTCT
Organism: Podaxis carcinomalis; assembly: GCA_018524395.1. Taxonomy (NCBI): domain Eukaryota; kingdom Fungi; phylum Basidiomycota; class Agaricomycetes; order Agaricales; family Agaricaceae; genus Podaxis; species Podaxis carcinomalis. The sequence goes on from JAEUWJ010000081.1 coordinate 18,668, forward strand.
CGAAATGGCAGCCGCACCTCCGCCACTTGCCAAACCAGCCTGTAAGTCCTCACCTGATCACATCTAACCGATCTAACCACCCACCCGCCACCAGCCGAGCTCCCGACCCACTTTGCCCTTCTCCTCTTCCCATCCTTCCAAGCACTCGACGTCTTCGGACCTCTCGACGCACTCAACACCATCAAACGCCAATACCCCTCCCTCCCCCTCCGCCTCTCCATCCTCGCATCCTCCACCAACCCCGTCTCCACCCTCCCCCAAGACCTTGGCCTCACCCCACCCTTCGAACAACAAATAACCCCCACCCACACCTTCACCTCCCCACCAACCGAACCCATCGACATCCTTTTCATCCCCGGCGGCCTCGGCACTCGCCTCCCGGATTCGCCAGGCTGGAAACCAGTCGCCGATTTCCTCGACTCCTTCTTCACCAATGAATCAGCGGTGAAAAACCTCAAGGGCATATTTACCGTTTGCACAGGATCAATCCTTCTCGCTCGTTCTCGCGTCCCAGGAGGAAAGGGAGTACTTGATGGTGTACACGCAACTACTAATAAACGCGGGTTCACTCGTGCTCTCGAGGAGCTCCCGAAGGTCTCTTGGGAGCCCCATGCGCGCTGGGTTCGTACCGACCTGGCGCTCCCTTTGAGCGGCGGTGCTAGTCGCTCGGTTAAACTCTGGACAACGTCAGGCGTCAGTGCCGGTACTGATGGCATGTTCGCGGTCATTAGTGAAGAATACGGGCAGCCAGTCGCGGACTTCATTGCTAACATTTTGGAGTATGAATGGAAAACAGATCCGAGTATTGATCCGTTCGCAGTTGAGATACAGCCTCAATAGATGTAGGTATTCTTGGGTAAAAATGGATTGATATTTGATTTGTGACAATGTTGTCTGTATACATGATCATAGGTAGCGAAGTTGGTTGAAATGATATCTGTGGTATCAGCATATCGACAAGGGAGAAGTGAAAAAAGATCCATCTATATACAATGCGACAAAAAAGAACCGTAGTCTGTATGTTATGCACATGTCAATGACTATATTGTCCGAACCCATAAGAGAGAAATGACACACAAGGTGGAAGAGTGGATGGCACAAGCGAGGTATTGTATATAAAACAGAACACGAGTGGATATGTGACAGCGCTTTTTGGTATGTTGTTAGTTGGGTTTTAGGTTTTGAGTGTGCTCGAGACCCGTTCCTCTCGAAAAATGGGATACGGGGAGCAGGGTATAAATCATTGAGATGGCGAAAAGGTGAGGATAGTGGTGCTCTGGACGGCACGGGGGTATTCGCAGACGAAGCAGCGAGAACCGGAGAGCGGAAAGAGCAGAAAATACAGACGGGATGAAAAAGATGAAGGCAAGGGAGGAAGGGGGGAGGGAAAAAAAAACAACAACAAAGGATCGGGGAGCCAGGTCCCCTCTCGTCTATGAACAAAGCCAAAATCCCAGAAGCAAAAAAGATATCCAAAATACATCATCGCCCATTTCCATCCGAAACGACCGAGCCTATTCCAGCCGCACCAGCGCTCCCAGTTAGCAACGAGTTCACGCTACCCGTCGAAGTTGAGGTGGAGGGGGCACTGGCCTGTCCTGGTACTCCACCGGTATCTCCACCGGAACCGCCCGCAGCTCCAGTCCCATTCACAGTTTGAGGAGCACCGCCAGCGGCGGCATTTGTACTGCTGAGACTTGCCAAGCTGCTAAGGTTCCCCATATTCCTTCCGAGACCCATACCCATGCCACTGCCGGTATTCGGTCTAGAAACGGTAACCAGGCCACTTCCACTTCTTGGCCGGCCTCCAAGCCAACCTGAACCAACGCCTAGGGTACCCCCAGGAGACGAAGTGCCAGCACCTGATGTGCCATAGCTATAAGGACCTAACGGTGCACTGTCACTTCTGGCTCGGCTCGATCGCTTTACCCCACCAACGCCGACACCACCAATTCCTCCAACGCCACCGGAGACGGTGATGCCGGGCACGCCAAGGAGAGACGGGGGTGCAGTTGTCCCTGGTGACGAAACCGTCGAAACATCTCCCGTTAGGTGATGAGGGTGGTGTGCATATTGTTGTGCATGAGGATGACCGTGCGGTTGTAAGTGATGATGGTATCCATTCATGCCCACATTAACACCTAGTCCCATTCCAGGTATCCCGCCCTCGTCGGTCGATAATCGTTGCCGCTTGATGCCTGCATTGGCTCGGGATCCCGAAGTTTGTGTTCCATTGACACCAGTCCCAGACCCTGTAGGGTTCTCATCCTCGTAGACACCTTCCATGCCGGACGGTGAGGAAGGGGTCGTCGTTTCTCCATTGTCAGCGGCGCGTGTTGTGGAGCCGCCTGGAGCACCGGATGAGCCAAAACCAACGTGTTGGAAGCTATGTTGCCGCGAAAGAGGCGGGTGAGTATGGTGCTGATTTGAGTGAGGGAACTCGGTAGTGGTAGGGCTTGAGCTTGGGCTCTGGATGGAATGTAAGGGCTGGTTGAAGTTGATCGACAGCGGTGGTGGATATCTTGCTGAAGACGACGTGGGTGATGTGATGTATATATTCGGGCTATCGTTGGCATTTGGACTTAAATCAGAAAAGAGGTCTGCTGGAAACGGTGGCACTGGAACGTGTCAAGTTAGCGAAAAACTAAATGCGGAGATAAAACCAACCCACCACTTCCAGGGAAGCCTTTTTGAACAACCTCCCAGAGTCTGTTTACGACATTAACGAGTTTGTCGACCTTTTTTCTCTCCATATTGAGCTGTTCCCATATCCTCCTGTTTTCATCCCTCATGGCCCCTAACTGTGCAGCCACCTGATCGGTGCCGTTAGTGGCGTGAAATGGCAAACGTAATCAGGGATTTACCTCTCCAGGCAACTCTACACGATGCTTGACAGTTGGATCGGGTTCAAGCGCCTTTCGCTTAATCTCATCCAGCAGATCCGGCCGACCGCGAAGGAATTTATGATGAGAGAACTCCCATGTTTGCGCGTCGGTCGACGTCCGTTGGGCACGAGGGGTCTAGAGAAATGAGGTGAGTATATGCACTGCGGTGAGGGGCCAAATACACGTACTCGGTTGATTTTGTGGAAACCGTACATATTAAGTTGACGTACAAAGCTGGAAAACTGGACTAGGTGAGTGTCGGTTGACCATGAGGCCGCATATACTCACGTTATTGTGCTTAAAGTGGGAACCCAGGATGCTCCTGCTGAATTCGCCAACGTTAGAGACAACGAAAGAGGTACCAAGCTCTGTCCAGGCAATAAAGTGCGCAGATTTTGGGTCGTTGATCATTCTATGTTGAAGAAGTCAGGGTTGTGTGAAGAGGTGGGTAACGTAAAAAAAACTCGGCAGAACACAGAAATCGAAAGATAATGGCAGGAGATGTCACACCCAAGAAGCGAAAGAAGGTGATCTGCAGAATAGAACAGGGCCAATTCCATGGAGAAAAGGACTCACTGATAGAGCTTGGTGACAAAATTATTAGTGGCCATGGGCTTTCCAAGGATATTCATGCTGCCTGCCATGCCCAAGGGCATGCCGCCCGAGCTAGCAGGGCCACCCGGACGCCCAGAGTCCTGGAGGCCACCCGGAGTACTAGAGCCGCCATAGGCAATGCCGTCTTCCGCGCCACTGGTGCTGCCACTGCCATCGATGGGACTGCGCATCTCGTGGTCCTCTGAGGGAGTGGCTAGGTCAAGGGGAACACTGGATTGTCCTGGCGTTGCAGAAGGAGCATCGTCGTACATGGACTCCTCGACCTGGACAAGGGTAGAGGCGGCCGAAGACGAGGAGCGTTTTCTAGGTAGAGGGAGGTTGAGAAGAGGAGCAGAAGAGGAAGAGGAAGCGGAGGAGGGTGGAGGAGGGCCGGCCGAAGTGGAGGGACGAGAAGAAGAGGAAGCTGTGGATTGTGTTGGTTGAGGGTTGCGGTCGTCGAAGGCATTATTTTGGTGGTCAAAATTGAATTGCTGGGGTTGATGGAGCTGGTGATGATACGGGGAGAGAGGGGTGGCCGGGGAGAGATTTGGTGGGGAGGTGACGGAGAGGGAGGAGAGGTTGAGGTTGGGATAGTTGTCCCAGGAGTGCTGGTGGTGGTAAGAGTCCATAGAGAGGGGATGCACTGCGAGAATTCCTTTCGATTTCTTATCCCATCTCAGATCCAAAAACCACGTAAACACCGTCCACACCGCCAAACACTCCTCCTCGGCCCGCAACCCTCCATTCCGTGGAGCATCCCATGATTCTGCTCGGCCGACCCTCATATAAAATATTCCTCAGCCTCCCTTGTCCACCGCCCACTGTCCTTTCCCTCGTCTCTACAGTGTTTTATTAACAAGTTTCCCGATCCCTTGATTTCTACCTCTCCCCTCTTCCAGTAATTTTGGCTCATCAACCCGTGCTATCTATATTCCTCCCGCCCGACCCGACGTCTCCAACTCCTCAACTACACAGCGCCCTATGCTTACTGCGGTTCAAACTTCAATCCCGATGGTCGAGATGTTGCATGATACCTGCCAATCCCTTCTAACACAGCCACCCGTAAACGCCTTGGTGACCAACGCGGGTCGTACTACATGTTAGGGTACTTATCACGCAACGTTCACCATGGCCTCTCACCGAGTCAAAGTCAGACACCTCCATTTGATGTCGCATCACATCATCTGCAGTTCTGTGATACATCATAGGCACCTTTAGACTGCTCACAAGTCCAGAACCTCGCTTGTGTTTCAAAGTCCCACATCCTCTCCACAAACCCTGCATCGGGAACTTCTCTTATTCCGAATGTTAAGTTGCCGGTTGCGAATCTCTGTCTCTTTCAAGGCGCTTCCTTTCTGTGGGTTTGAAAGGTGCTCAGCCCTTCAAGCTTGTCGGACACCCTATGTCCGAATCTACACTGATCTTCAGGTCAACTTTGATAGACGACAAGGGTTAAATTTTCTCTTTCCTCAAAAGACAATGTCACCATATGACTTCCCAGGATGCAATAAGCATGGCTTGTTACCTTGGTATCCTCTTCGCACCAACACCCAACACTTGACTGCATTGGATATGAAGTATCACGTTCAATGTCGTCAGGCCCATAAAGGTACAGAATGGACGCTTGACAAACGCTCGGTGTGGGATGGTTAATCCAGAACTGTAAGGACATACATGCCACCCTCATGAATGTTCAAGGATGACTACGACAGACGCTCTCATTCCCAGCATTTGGCACTGCCCATCAATTATCTTGACCAAAAGGGTCCATCAACCCGAGATCCACTCCAAATCTCACCACTCCTCAACACTCTAAACACCGCTGCCATCCCATTCGCCCCGCCGCCGCTGACATCGCAATTTGCCACTAATCGGTCTTGATTTAGCAGAAGCACGTTCACGATTCTGGCAATCACCCGAAGCCTGTGATCCATGATTCCATACTAATATGCACATGTACACTCGACTGCATTGGGTATATTCTTAGGTTTTTCGCCGGTAATGATGGGCCTTGATGCTCTATGCCAAGCATGTCGTATGCGTGGCTTCGAAAGAAGCGCCGAAGCGCTGCCCGCCACTGCTGCGCACGTTCATATTGGCACTTTTCTACCGACACTCATTGCACGGTCGACCACCCGTCACACACCACACACCTAACCCCCTTGGGCAATCCTTATTCTGACATCGCGACAAGCCCGGAGCGTCATCACTGTCCCCCGACCGAGGCAAGCCGCTAACTTACCGGCGCACACTAGCGCGAAACCCTCACAACTGCCAGAAATCGCACACCACAGCCAAAAATAGTTTTCTCAAGAGCTTAAATTAGCCACGAACTTTTTTACGCTGCCAGATTTCTCTCATACACAACGAGAGAGTGGGACGGGTTTCTCGGTGGCCCACAGATCGCCGAATGATTCTCTCCGTGCGCCCAGGACCGATGGGGGTGCCACTCACACAGCACAAACACTAGGACCCAGTTCCTTATGCTATGGATCCCGAGGCCACCATCAATCCTCCAACCCATCCGCAGTTTGTTTTTGGAGTTCGACAATTTTCTTGGTTTGATGATGATCAATCTGTTGTACTACAAAATTTCAGTTAGGGAGATCGCCGGGCCTCCAACATCAAAGTTCCACTACCTTGGAGATTTAATCTGCATTTGCCATTGCTGCCGGGTGTATGTCAAACCACTAGCAACTGCTAACATGCCTTCGAGATTATATCAAGTAGCTTTTCACGGTTTCTCCGCGGATGTCTTAAGTGATGGGCGTCACCGGCTGCTTAATTAATGTAAAGTCGCATGGCGCGAGCTTAAACATGTCTCAACGCTCAAGTACCCAAATATCATCTGCATTAATCCACTTCGTTTATGATAGCTATCCTAACCCCCATGTGCCCTCCTCCCTCCAGCTGTATGAATAGGTGATCACTTGTGGTCGTGGCTTGCACTGATGTGAACAGCATGGCGCCACCAGAACACGCGTCTGAGCCAAACACGCGCGCTTAAAAAGCTTGATTTACGCGAGGCGGACGACATCAATTTGGCTGTGCATATGTGCACTGTGTAGTTGACATCCCCCGATCTATAAGTATGAAGCAGTCTTCCTGAAAGGAGCCACCCGAACTTGGATGAGGAATTTGGATCGAGAGAGAGATGAATGAGTTAAGCGCAACCAAATTCATTAACTATGACGTCAACCATGTTCCCGTCAAGGAAATCTCGAAACCCAGCAAATCCTAATTGTCACGACTGTTGTCCTCATATCGAGCTCAGCAATTCTCGCGCCTCGAGTGTTCCTCATGCTCTTCTCAGCTTACGCGATTATGCAGCAAGGTACCTCGCTTTCTACACGATGATATTCAAGCTCCGTTTACCCAAACATTTTACGAGGATCCGCCGGTTTCTGCGCACCAACTCTGATTCTCCATATTATGACAACCTTTCCCATAGTGACCTGATTTACAATACTATCAACCTCACGTGTGCGACCTTACACATCATAAATATGTGGCCCTCGGAGCATCTTTGCGTCTTCTTCGCATACTTGCCCGCATCCTGTTATGAACGTGCCCGACCCGAGGCTATGCTCTGTTCGTAATATCAGAGGCTCTGGGCGACATGATGACCGTCCCTGGAAGCTGGCTCAACATGAACCCGAGCTTATCGGGTCGGCAACGCCACTAGGTTGACGCAATTGACGCTCGCCTCCTTGAGCAACAAGACTCTTACGTTGATGTAGCGTCATACAACGTTATATGAGAGGTCTTCCGTTCTTCAAAATGCTGTTGAGTTTGACTGTGGGCATGTAACCCCGCTGGAACATGATGTTCCAACCGGTTTCGGCTAATCTATAGGATCCATGCCCTTCATCTCGGATCCATATGCTCTCGTTTTGTCGCCGAGCTGCGCGATCAGCACCCAGACAATGGTATTCCCTTTCATGAAGACGAAGGCAGCCGACTTTCCAGTGATGTCGGGATGCAGTGTGGCTTTGTCATTATTCTTTGCTTTGATTTCCGACTTAACACCTGGAAATTAGTCACCTCATTGTTGATGTCGTTCCTGTATTGAGACGTGTTGAGACTTAATATCATTCGGGAGACCCGCAGTCCTCCGGATTCATTGCTTTCCCTTTCTCACGGAGAGAATGACAACCTGAAGACGGTAATTCGGCATTTGGCTCTTCAAATTTTACCGTTTTGGGATGGCGGAGAAAAATTCAGAGCTATGTAGTGCTTGCGAGCTTTGCCCATATTTGCTGGGTCTTCGTGATGTAGGCGATATCCAGTACAACCATACCTTTTAACGCCGTTCTCGGTTTTATGGAACATTCGCCATGGAGTGTTCGCTCAGTTGGTGTACCCCTCAGACCAGGGCCAAGTGTCAACGGGAAAAGGTTCAGACCATATCCTGGGTAATCAAGTAAGAAAATTATTGTTGGCATTTGGGCTTATATGTTCATACCCGCCCAAGGCTTGCCTGTTCGTTCTCTTTTACTCCATTGAACTGCCGCTAGGCTACTAATTCAGGCATAGCCCAAGGGCTCCTTCACCAACAAGGCCTGTCCTCTTCGAGTTGCAACTAGTGGTTTTTCGTCTTCGACACATGGTGAGGGCAAAGGAGACACAATGCCGTATTTGTCATTGTGGAGACAGCGATGTAAGAGAGCAATGATTTCGGGATTGGTATGGTGTCGGATATTGTTCACCAGCCCAGCGACCGTAGAGAAATTATTAAACAAACTTCCGCTCGGTTTCCCTGAGCCTCTAGGTGCCATTAATAGAACTGTACCTGAGCCTGGTGTTTCACTGTGACCGATCATCGGTGGCGCAAACGAAGTTTAATCGTTATGATATAGCCCTCTCCGTGCTCTGTCCAGGGAGATGCTGGTCAGTGGCGCGCAGCACGTTATTTCGGAACCAATATATAAACGTAATGTTGATATGTACTTACAATTTATGGCAACCCAAACACTTACATCCATCATCTTATCCTCGTTGTGCAGAGATGCAGGAGGTCGTCTGTTTACGGTGTGGCTCTCGTAGCCCGGCCCCGCCGTGCGAAGTATCCCATAGCTCAGTAGAAGAAGAGATCGAGTTCATCAATCGAGAATCCGAACGACTTGACGATCATATCCGCCAGCTCTGCGAGAAACGGGCACAACTTCAGCGGCGCCTCAACGATATCCAATCTTCTACCAGAGTACTCCCGCCTGAAACGCTCTCAACTATAATTCAACATGCCTGTGCCTCATCCAACGCTCCCAACCCCGTTGGATACCCGCGCCGAATCAGCGTCAGCCCACTAATCCATTTTGGTGCCGTTTGCTCGCTTTGGCGGCAAACCGTGTGGTCAACACCTGCGTTATGGACTACTATAATTGCGGATGTTCGCGTAAAAACAGCAAAGTCCAACGCAGCCATCCTTGACATATGTTTCCGCAATGTTGGAACACTGCCATTATCCCTCGACCTCTGCTTCCTCGAGGAAGACCTTCTGTCATGGGGTAATGTCCCGATCCCTATTCAGCCCATCACCGATCTCGTCTTCAACAGAGAAAACGCCGAAAAAATCAGATCTCTTCAACTACAAGATCCCCCTCTTGGGTGGATTCCTCTTCTCTCCAATGGTGGATTTGAGAACCTCGAGGTTTTTCAATTGAAGGGTGTTACTTCAGCTGTTAACGGGCTGAACATCACACTACCCAATTTGCCGGGTGTTCATCGGCTGTCTGTAGGCGACATGTGGCATAACATCACTATCCCCTCGACTAATGCCATAACAACTTTGGACCTCCCTGATACGAACATCGATGTCGGCGTAGGAATTTTCATCCAGTGCACCAACCTGATTGAATGTCACTTTCGTGCCAATGATAATTCTGACCTTACTATCGAGGGAGCTATCATCAACTCTCCTGTCACCTTTTCCAGTCTAACTCGTCTCACGTGGCCGTTTTCTGTCGGAGGGAGCAATGAATCTCTTTTCCGTCATATTCGCTTACCTGTTCTGCAACAATTGCGACTCTCTTGTCCTTCGACAGACCCCTTTCCTCCAGCGACAATCGAGGTGCTGGAAGGCTTCTTCAGCCGCCTACCTTCGACTCTTTCAGTCCTCGAGCTAGACCATTGGTCATGCCCTTGGGACGACGTACACCGGCCCTTCGCACAACTGCCAAGCTCTGTCAAAAAGCTATCTTTAATTGACTGCTTTCACAACTTCAGGGTTCACGTCTTGCAAGCTTTGACACCCAAACAAGGCGGAGTGAAAAGTCTCCCCATATTAGAGAAGCTGTACCTGTCGAACGTGACGGTGGCAAGTTCACCGTTCATCGTAGAGATGGTGGAGAGAAGGCAGGCGGGCGCCAATACACAGCTGGAGCTTGAGTTGCCGGAACCTAGAGGTGGTCTTTCGGCTGCGGGTGAGAGGCTAGAGGCTTTGGCTCGAGCCCAGGATCGTCAATTCAAGTTGAAATACTTCAAGACCAAATTGTACAGGCACTGTATTTAATTACATACTTGTCGGAGAAGGGAATACAAGCCAATCGATATGGTGCACAATTTGGCTCAAAGGAGACATGGAGAAAGCAGCGTGACGCATCAATGTGACAAACGCCGTGGGTTCCGACCTCTGGCTACATAGTTTCTGCCTTCATCTTCAGCGGCCTTGTTTTCTTGTTTCTCGTTGTTAGAGTCATGGATACCCAATCCCCCGCGCCACGTACACCTCAGGTGAAGACCTCCAGGACTGAGCGAGGAGAAAAGGAAGATAGAGGCAAAGTATGTCCCTTAATCTCTAAGTCAAAGAAACTTTTTGTTGCTTGGATTCGCTTCATACTGACTTCATTTCCGCTGGTCATCGACCTCTCTAGAATCTCTCGACGCATAGGAGTACACGATATAAAGAGAAGTGAGGATTCAGTCTTCTCGTCCCTCCCTTCCACAACACACCTTCCTGTGAGTTTGGGCTGAATCTGTTGTTGGTTTCGTCGTCATGGACAAAAGGTACCAAGTAATGAGGGAAAGATTCGAGAGAGTGAATGCGGTGGGCTTTTCCTCCTCTATCATATCCTGTTATGTGTTCTCTGATTTTGAACTTGACGTCAGGTCAAGGAAGCGTACCAACACGATCTGGAGCTTGCGAACGCCAAAATCCGGAAAATCCAAGAAGAAAATGAGTGTGTAATCTGTGCTCATTCGTATATAACGCTAGCTCATCATTTGGTTCGTTAGCCTCCTCCTGGATGCGATGCTTGCGAATCCACCACCATCCTTGATTCCTCCGGCGGTACCCCACTCTAAACACTACCGGTCGCCCATAACACCTCACCCTGCTGCCCCCTCACAAGGCTACCTCCCGAACCAAACACAATATCAATCAGTACCTCCCCCTCCCCCACCTCCTGTGTACCAGCATCCCCCGAAGCCTGAGCATCATGACCCACCGCCGCCGCCTCCGCGCCGCGACTATTACACACGTCCGCCACCTTCGAGACAATATGTATATCCCCCGTATGGTGCGAGCGATCGGAGGGAAGGCGGGGCTGATCCTGGACATCACCACCCGAGTAGCATCGGCATTAGCAGGTCGAGAGGACCGCCACCTGATGTAGGTTTTTGTGAATGAAGCTTAGTTTGAGCGCTTATTAGTTGATGTCTACGTGCAGCACGACTTGCAAACGGACTCTGCGTATACATTGCGACCAGCTTATCCAAGAGTGACTTGAGTCTACTTAGATTGGTTCCACTGTCTATTCTATTTGTACAAATACTAGACTGATATCGACTCGTTATGCCGCTTAACCATGTCATCAGCACGTCGCAATTGAAATTGAGCAATATTACAAATGGCGTCAAAGAGAGTTGGGATACCTGCAGAGGACAATAGTGAGGGTTTATCGACAAATATCCAGTGGTCTGGTGGCTTGATAGCACAGAAATTCCAGTGTCATCGCGAAGTGGACTCAACCACTTCCGTGACCCGTGAATCAAAATCAACAAGATAACTCGACAGAGAACTGTATATTGACACCCAACAGAAGTGCCATCCGACTTCAATGTAAGCTTTGAACCAGAATACGACTATAAAAGGGTGCAAGAGTACAAATTTAAGGGGAATGAATACGAGTGTAGGAGGGAAAAGGTTCAAATAAAAAAGGAGTAGACTCTTCGAGTGCTAAACTCGGAAAGGCAATAAGTGCTCAGTTATGGGATAATGTGGGGGACAAACTTCTAGCAGTCAGATCCAGTCAGAGGGCATCCAATGTATGACTTTACTCTTCCCATGTCCGGAAACGTACTGTCCGCCTGAGCATGTGGACGCTGGCTTGGAATACAAAGGCACGGATAGGTGCTTAATTGGACCACCCCATTACGAAACCTGACATCGTGACATCGACAGAACAGGCGAGCTCTGAAATACAGATGGTACATATAGACCCACATTTTATGGAGAGAGAACATCTGGGAAGAGGAGCTGACTAGAGCCGCAGCTATTGAGGATCCAGAAGACGTCTTGATTGATAAAGTCAAAAGATGCAGTGATAGCGTAGACGAACCTTATTGTCTGGCCATCATATGCCAATACAGACTGGTCCTAAAATACAAAAATCCCTAGACAGGACCGTAGCAGTCCCTACATTAACGTACGCACATGGTCTGATGCACGTTATTTAGGCGTTCCCATCCGGGTGTCATCCAAGCAACTAGAGTATAGAGGGAGTCCCTTGGCATGATCTGAGTCTTCCATAATTCTAGCAATGGTGTGCCATCGTAGAGCCGTGCTTCCGGGTAAGACTTAGGTTCTGATTCTAGCATGAGTAGAAGGAACTAAGGCATTCCGAAATCGGGGATGGGAAACCCGACGAGGTTGGCAGCAGGCAATGGCAGATGAAGGTAACTATTGCTCCCGACTAGCAAGACCTTCTGGGTTACTGGAAGGACTTTTGAGGCTGCACGGCCCACAATAAAGGTACAGACTAAGCGAGTCCTTCTAAAAGATGCTCCCGAGCTGGTCTAGCCTTGGTAGATACAGCAAGCATAAGAAAAACGTGCAGCTGGTCATCCAGTCCAAGGGAAATAGTGTTTTCTTACAGAATGAACCACGGTGGGGGGTAGCGCTATCGGAGAATTTTGACACAGAACGTTCATGCTATGGTTGAGCTAATTGTGATAGCAGCAGTCAGTTTCGTTCCCGTATCTTCTTGATTCGTTTATCAGACACCACAGGATCTCGTGGCCAATCTCCAGAAAAAAGCAACGATGAAAACATGCGATCTAACTTGGGAGGAAACTACGGTGCGGGGTCGGGACGACCGAAGAAAGCCCACAGAAAGGACGTGTTTCCACTCCGAATAGATGTTGCGATCATTTCGAACATTTCGCATTGGGTTTCAATCCCTTAACTTTCACCGAGACCACCGACGACGATCCCGCCCTCTTCTCGTAGTCGAGGTTCTTGAAAGCTCAGATAGAAAAGTCCCGCAATCAATTGATGTATTATAACTTTCGAGAAGAGGATAGCCGCTACGCGAAGTTATCGCCGCATCAATGGAGCTTTGGTGGTGATTAGGTGGGTGTGGGGTGTGGGGGTGCAGAGTTCCTAGCTGGTGTTCCAGTTGACGGGGATTTTTGCGAGCGCCGAAGCGGCTGATATCTTGGTGGTAGACGGAAGATCCACAAAAGTCTCAGTTATAGATTCCTTAAGAGCGACTGTAGGCTTCCATGGCATTCGTCATGTCGGCAGTGGGGATACGACAGAAAAGTAATCTACTGGCATCGTCCTTTCTTCCGTTCACAGAACTCAGTTATCGTCAAGTGAGAGAAATGGTTGATCAATTGTCGGTCGTTGAGCGCAACATTGGGGCTGTTTAGCAGAACCCCGTCAGTCATGGTGATAGTACAAAGTAGGGTGCCAGAGGACTTCCTAGGCGCTAATCCTCTGCTAATTGATTGATTGGCCTCTTACCACCACCCCAAGCTGCGACCTGTCCACCACCAGTACTAGTTTTAGAGCAGTTGTGCCTGTAGGCACAAGTAACAAGACCCAATCTCCTGGAGTGTCTAGATTTTTTTATCGCATCCATACCAGAAGTACACGCCCCTAGTTCGTTCAACCGAATGGTGTTCCCTGCTTCCTTAGCATACCCTAAACCTCTCGGTTGGTTGGGAGATTTGTACCCAATAACCCAACGCATCGGCAGTCCTGGTTCACCGACCCACGACTGAATCGGCAAAGGATGCGAGTCGATGGCTCAGGCACACCCCCGCGTCCCAAGCGCCCACATGATTTTGCAACCATGTCAACGGTTGGACCGGCGTCAAGCGCGTTACTTCAGGTCCAACTTCCAAATCCTAAAACCCGCGAAAATAAGGGTATCTGCTAATACGACATAGGGACAGAAGTAAAATACACGCAAAGTTCGCTGTTTCCAGAATATATCTATGTCCATTAGCGTCTATAGTGACATAATGAGCGTATGCGAACAAACCCAAAGAACGAGAGAATTAGGGAGTAAATCCTTAAGAACAGATGCTCCACCCGCCACTCTCCAAGTAAACGTGCCATCGAATTAAAAAAGCGGGCCAGCATGGAACAGCGCTGAGATAGGAAAAGAGGGCACTAGCCCCGCCATAAAGGCATTTGAGCAGATGGGTGTAAGATGTTGATCACCGAAAGAAGCCGAAAATGCAGCCACTTGTTGTGCCCCCAGGCCCAGAATCAATCAATCAATGAACGCCCCCGCGCCCCCACATACACTGGCATCTCCATGATCGTCTCGCCTCACCCCGCAAGAATCATGCGAGACTGTCCCTCCACCCCGGTGTAACCGGCGCCGACCTCCCGCTACCAACCATCCCAACATTTCCAGTACCAATATTTCCAACCCCACGCGAGTCGGCACGCGAAACACCCCTTGAAGTTACAGGACTTGTACTCGCCCTCGGACCAGCATTTTGATCCGCCGCTATCGACTTCGCCCACTTCCTCTTTGGTCGTCGCCACCTATACCACAAAAATCCGAGCGCAGCGATACTTGTTAAACCCAGGCCTAGACCGAGAGTAACACCAACTGCGATTGCGATGTTTGAGCGTCTGGCTGAAGAGGTCCCTGAGAGGGGTTGATTAGTGCTGCTACTTGGGTTTGCAGGGGATGTGCGTGTGGCGGTGGATGATGTTGAGGCTGGTGTGAAGATTGGTGGAGAGGAGGAAGGCGGGAGCGTCATTGTTGGGAGAGTTGGGATTGTTGATACTACACTGTTGTGGGGATGAGTCCGGGGAGTTGTGGTGACGTTGAGATGGCGATATGCCAGATGATCAATACCGTAACATGATGCATATGTGTGGTATAGAAGATTAACAGTTGGGTATAGGCGTTAGCTATGTTTCGCTGGTGACGAATACTAGCGGATAGACGTACGTAGCATTGGGGATAGTGATAATCATTGATGTAAGTACAAGCTCGCGAGGGGTATCATTTGGAAGAAACGTAAGGGCGAATGTGGAAATGGATGGTTGTACAAGGTTGAGAATTGATGCAGAACCGAGGCTTGAGTCAAATGTCGCGGAGATCGTGGTTCCATTTGTTGTTACAGTGATATTAGCTTGAGCATTTGACGTTGGAGATGTGAAAAGGTATAACGCCGAGGCTAGGTAGGACAAGTGGTATGTCAGAACCCCGACATTCACGAGCATCAAAAAAGAAGATCGAAATAGAAAACAAGAGGTGTGAATAGCCACAACATTGTGCCTTTGGAGAGAAAATGAACAGGTGATGATGGGAACAGCAATGTCCTTTATGGAAGATCATCAACACTTTAGTGTTCGAGGACGGGGAATGATGCATGATGCAGTACCGGACGTGGAAAATGAAAACGAAAACGAAGTCTTCTATGATAGACCGTAGCAAAAATAGACGTACCGCGAAACTGGAAAAACATCTGGGGGATGATCTCGCCCGTGGCCTGATTTGGGCCTGTCGTGGACACTATTCGTAGCCCACCCTCTTGTCTAATTACCCTAGATGAGGAAAGCCGCGTTAGACACGCCTAGGTAATAGTGGATTGCAGAATGGTGCACGCACCAGCCGCCATTACATCCCGCTGGGCCAGATAAGGGTGTATTTCGGTCACAGAGGGAAGGTGTATAGATGATCTGAGGAAGGTCTAGAGGTATCGTCATGTTTCGTGTGGCATTTGGAGATTGTGTGAGTGTTTGCGCGGGTAAGGACAGAAGGACGAATAAGAGTGCATATTGTAACAGTCCAGATGAGACCACGAGGAACGCGCGGGGGTGAGAGTAAGTTGGTACCATTCACGATGGAGCGTGGCCAACGTGACATCCAATGCAAAGTGAGTAAAGGTTAAGTGGGAGCTCCAGGTTTCCAGAAGTCGGCTTGTCAAAAGTGCCTGGAGGCCAGGGCAACGAGAAGCCGGGAAGTAGCCGGGTTGGGAACAGCGGATTTCCTTGACAGTATCAGCGAGTGAACGTCGCCAGGGTACTCGCGATGAGTGTGTTATGGAAGGAAGGAAGGGAAGGGGGAAGCTAAGTACTACTACCACTGGACGACCTGCGTACTATGTATCAGCTTCGGAGAAGTGGGAGGACCAAGACGAGAAGAGAACAATCAGAAGTCGAAGGAGGACGTGTCAAGGCATGTTCTCGGGGTTTAAGTAATGTTGGGCGCCTGAGTTTATGGACTTCATGTGGACGGAATAGGGAAGTCGTTTCCAAGGGCAATTCCGCATTGGGACCAAGACCGGGTGCTTGGTTTGAGGATTGTTGATCAGATTGGTGTTGAAAGGATGGATCGGTCAGTCAGCTGGATGCTTGCATGTAGATAGACCCCTCGCATTGTCAGCCAAAAATGTCCCCTCTGCGATGGGCGTAGGGCGGAAATACTATGCTCGGGAGTTGGTAGAGGTGGGAGACAGAAGGTGTGGGAGGATGAGAGCCGCATAACCCCGTCAAGAACGGTTCGGGCGCAGAACCGGGGCTGGAATAGACTGTGATATTTTCGCGTGATAGGTGTTTGTTTGCGCGCGAAAGAAGCCTGGCTTGGGACAATGTGCTGTCGGAGGCTGTCGGGTGCTCGCCCATGAGCACTTAAATTGGAATTCATGCCCAGAAAGGTATTTCCTTACCTAGTCCTATTTATGACCCTGGATTCCTTGGAGTGGCTTGGGAGACCAGGTAAATCCTAGTCATGGAACCTGAAGGCCTCAGACTCGGGGAAGGGTGCTGAATGTCGCACTGCTGCCGGCAGCCATACCAGAATGGAAAATGTGCCTCAAGTTGAGGCGACAGCTGATCGTCTGAGACTGCCCCACGAGTCATGTGATCGGAAGGAAGCATGATAATTTCTTAACAAATAGGATTGAAGACCGCGATGAGGGCTGACAGATCCCAGCAGTTGTGAAAAAAACCCAGCTGTATTCTGGCCTATTTCGGATTGCTCTGATGATAAGATAAGACGGAGGTAAGATCACAGGCACGTGCAGAGCAACTTAATTACTCTCATAACTTGGACACGACTTTCGATGTCGGGTGTACTGAATATCTTTGTCGTTTCTCCAGACACACGCTCGGAACGACGGGTTGAACCGTACTGGACGGTCCAACAACTCAAGGTATGATATAGACAGGTGTGGGATCAGAATTGACATGTTTTCCTTTAAGGATAAGCTTGAGGTTGTCACTGGAATACCGTCTTCAAATCAGCGGATCCTCCTCCTCGAGTCAGAGGGAAGTCACAATGTCCTGGCTCAGCTATCAGACAACTCCAAGGAGCTTTCAGAATATGGGTTGCGCGACTGGCAGGTTCTCAAGGTAGGCGATTGCGTAATGGCTGCACGGGCGCAGGGAGACTGATCATGTCAGGTTGAGGATACCAACCCGTCGGCATCGTTTACCGGGCAGCTGTCCGATTTGTCACAAGTGGAAAAATTCGAGCTGAGTGACGCGGAGTACGCAAAGCGACAAGGTGAATATTTATGAACGGTATTAATTGCAAATTTCTAACCCGTGCTAGACAGTGTCCTAGCATACAAAAAGCGAAATAAAGTCGGGCGATTTGCTGAGACAAACAAGGGGGCTGAGGACGAAGCAGCGCCGGTGTCGATCAACATCCCGATCGGGGCGCGGTGTGAAGTTGAGTCAGCGGAGCCAGGTTTTAGCAAACGAGGAACCGTGCGCTTCGTTGGCCAGACCAAGTTCAACAAGGGGACGTGGGTGGGTATCGAATACGATGAGCCTTTCGGAAAGAACGATGGATCGTGGGTGTTGTTCAGTTCCCTGCTTGTTGAAGTGTTGATTCATAGCTGCTACGCAGGGTGCAAGGGGTGCGATATTTCGAGTGCCGACAGAATTATGGGGTCTTTGTGCGGCCTGACAAAGTGCGAGTGGGTGACTATCCAGTGGAGGAGATCAACCTAGATGAGGATGAGGAGATGTGAAAAATACAAAGAATCTGTAACATAAGAAAAATTGGGGTAGAGGAGACTAGAATCATATCGAAGACAGCGGAAGACCCGCACGTGGTGGTGTGGTAGGGGTGAATTTGGCTGTGTTGTGGCATCGCCTGCATAATATGAGGACGCGTGTCCCCTCCTTTCTTTTCCTTAGATTACACCGAGCAGACGCTCGACCAAAACTCTTCATCCACAACCACCACCCTCTAACCATGGCTGATCCCAGCGGCGCTCCCCCCCAACCTGGCCCGGACGATGTCTCCACCGCTATCCTCAGGCCAAAGAAGTCGTAAGTGACCGTCATTAAACCCCATATCCACTCATCTGACGTACGCGCGTCCTCTACAGGCCAAATCGCCTCATTGTAGACGAGGCTACTAACGATGACAACTCCGGTGAGTGTATCTCCGGCTGTGCACCCAATCGAGAAACTCAAAATGCCGCCCAGTCGCAACACTGAATCCCGCGACAATGGAAATCCTTGGTCTTTTCCGTGGCGATACTATCATTGTTCGGTGCGTTTTGTTACATCTTCTTCGGCGCTTATGATCATCATTGACGATAATCCGTGCTATCAGTGGGAAGAAGAGAAGAGACACTGTTCTCATTTGCCTGAGTTCGGATGACGTTGAGGAAGGCCGGATTCAGATGAACAAGGTTGCCCGTAATAACCTCCGAGTGAAATTGGGTGACCTCGTCAATGTGCATCAATGTCTCGACATCAAATACGGAAAGCGTGTCCACATCCTGCCCTTCGACGACTCTATTGAGGGTTTGAGCGGAAACATCTTCGATGTCTACCTTAAGCCCTACTTCCTTGAAGGTACGCGTCATCGTTTCACGACCAAGTCGTCATCTGAACACTATGGCATAATAGCATATCGACCGGTCCGAAAGGGTGATACCTTCCTCGTCCGTGGTGGTATGCGCACCGTCGAATTCAAGGTTATCGAGACCGATCCCGCAGAGTTCTGTATAGTCGCTCAGGATACGGTGATCCATACCGGTGTGTATGAACTTATGTGACGTGTCAAACTACCCCGCTCATTTGATTGCTTCGCAGAGGGTGACCCCGTTAAGCGAGAAGACGAGGAATCTAATCTAGCCGATGTTGGTTATGACGACATTGGTGGCTGCCGCAAGCAAATGGCTCAGATCCGTGAACTTGTCGAATTGCCACTCCGTCATCCACAGCTCTTCAAATCAATCGGTATCAAGCCTCCCCGTGGTATTTTGATGTATGGCCCTCCTGGTACTGGTAAAACGCTGATGGCTCGTGCTGTTGCGAACGAAACCGGTGCTTTCTTCTTCCTTATTAACGGTCCCGAAATTATGAGCAAGATGGCGGGTGAATCGGAAAGCAACCTCCGAAAGGCCTTCGAAGAAGCTGAGAAGAACTCGCCCGCTATCATCTTCATCGATGAAATCGACTCGATCGCGCCAAAGCGTGAAAAGGTGTGCTCCTTTCACTCCATGCTCCACGGTCGACGAGAATCCGACATTTCTTCATCTAGACCAATGGAGAAGTCGAGCGTCGCGTCGTGTCACAACTGCTCACCCTCATGGATGGTCTCAAGGCTCGCTCCAACGTTGTCGTGATGGCAGCTACTAACCGGCCCAACTCTATCGATCCTGCCCTTCGTCGCTTCGGTCGCTTCGACCGTGAAGTCGATATCGGTATCCCTGATCCTACTGGCCGCCTCGAAATCCTCCGTATTCATACCAAGAACATGAAGTTGGCAGAGGACGTCGATCTCGAGAGGGTACGATTAAAATTTCCCCGACCTGAATGTCGGACCTGATTTGTGCATATATTTAGATTGCAGCTGACACTCACGGCTATGTCGGTTCCGATATTGCCTCGCTATGTTCGGAGGCTGCCATGCAACAGATTCGTGAAAAGATGGATTTGATTGACCTGGATGAGGATACCATTGACGCTGAGGTCCTTGATTCTCTTGGTGTCACCATGGACAACTTCCGCTTCGCCCTCGGAACCTCGAATCCTTCTGCCCTCCGCGAAACTGTCGTCGAGGTGCCCACCGTCACTTGGGACGACATTGGTGGTCTGGACAAGGTCAAGTTGGAACTCCAAGAGACGGTACAATACCCCGTCGAACATCCCGAGAAGTTCCTCAAGTATGGTATGTCACCATCAAAGGGTGTCTTGTTCTATGGACCTCCTGGTACTGGTAAGACCTTGCTTGCCAAGGCCATCGCCAATGAGTGCAATGCCAACTTCATCAGTATCAAGGTGAGCGCGTCGAGTTACCTCCTGCTGATCCTGAGCTAATCAAATCCTAGGGTCCGGAACTCCTCACAATGTGGTTCGGTGAATCGGAAGCCAATGTCCGTGATGTCTTTGACAAGGCCCGTGCTGCTGCGCCTTGCGTCATGTTCTTCGACGAGTTGGATTCTATCGCAAAAGCCCGTGGCAGCTCTGCGGGCGATGCTGGAGGTGCTGGCGATCGTGTATTGAATCAGATCCTGACGGAGATGGATGGTATGAACCAGAAGAAGAACGTTTTCATCATTGGTGCTACCAACAGACCGGACCAGATTGATCCCGCCCTCCTCCGTCCTGGTCGCCTTGACCAGCTGATCTACATTCCTCTACCAGACGAGCCTTCACGTGTGTCCATCTTGAAAGCTGCTCTCAAGAAATCGCCAGTGTCGCCCGACGTGGATCTCGCTTACTTGGCCAAGATGACCCATGGATTCTCTGGTGCTGACTTGACGGAAATTTGTCAACGAGCGGCTAAGCTCGCAATCCGTGAATCTATTGAGGCGGATATCCGTGCTCAGAGGGAGAAGCAGGCTCGTCAGGAAGCTGGGGAGGAGATCATGGAGGAAGAAGAGGACGATCCCGTTCCAATGATTACGAGGTGCGCACTGACCTGAAGTTTCTATTTCTGCATGTTTCTGATTATCTTTGCAGAGAACACTTTGAAGAAGCTATGAAATACGCCCGTCGCTCAGTGCAAGACACGGATATCAGGCGATACGAGATGTTCGCCCAGGTAAGCTATTGAGGTATTTTTGGGGTAGAGGGCAGTGCTAATATACATCCAGAACCTCCAACAGTCGCGTGGCTTCGGCAGCAATTTCAAGTTCCCTGAGTCCAGTGACTCGACAACTGGAGCCCCTGCTGCCCCTGCGGGCAATGCAGGCTTCCAAGAAGAGCCGGATGATGATCTGTACGCGTAATGACGGTCGATGTATTTTCTTAGTTGTTTCGTTCCTTTCTCATTGCTATTAGTGTAACATATCAGAAGCATCGGCATGGTTTGTGCAATAGACTCGCGCGAATGACGATGAGTGAAGACGTGAAGCACCTGAAAAATTCTGGATGTGATAGCCGGAGACAAAAAAGGAGTAGTACGGGGGGCACGTGGTCTTGATGTCCCATTAATCCACAGACCCTCTGGTCTCCCTTGTCTATTTCTTCTTCCTCTTATCTTTTCTCTTCTCCTCTAATGACGGACTCGACGTTGAACATCGAAAATAAGAATATGGTCGCGAAGGATTTTCGAAAATTGTCGCCTGGGTCGCTAAGAGGGCGCCTGTCGAAGCTTGCGAAGGTGTCGTCCCTGAAGAATGGCATCGAGTACGTATTTCGATGGATTCCGAGTGGAATATCGGACAAGAAGCCAATGGAATCTGTCTTTCTTGGTTGCGATTTGGTGTAGGTTCGTGCCGGCGAAGATTCCGAGGAAGAGGAGGTTGCAGACGTTGGCTGTGGCGGTCTGGTCGTGTATGATTTGCATTACGTGCTGCTTGTTCTTTTTCCTTTGGTATGTCGTTCATTAACAGCTCGGTTCTCCATTCCCTGTCTTTTTCTTTTTTTTTTGGTTTGTGAGCTATAGATATCTTTGGCCGTGGACCCTTCATTCCACCCTTCACTCATCCTGTCACCCTTGGACACTTGGCTGATTTGCAAACTACTTTTGACAGTTCATTCCCTTCGTTATGGCCGCCCCTCGCGGCGTACTGGATCTGGATTAGCTATATTGACAACGCGCCGGAGAGGGGGAACAGGATTCAACAGTGGGTGAGACGGAGTGTGTTTTGGGAGTATTTTGCGGAGTATTACCCTGTTTCGTGAGCTCCTTTCCTCTCATCCCCCTCATTTAGGTCAAAGAGGCTGACGTCGATTGTGGGTGACTATGTCATAGGTTTTTGAAGGTCTGTTGTGATTCTCCTATTGATTGGTCCGGGTGATGCGGGGCTGAAGGACCGAGTGTAGGAAGTGGATCTACCTCCGGATCGGCCGTATGTGTTTGGGTATCATCCGCATGGTGCGTGTTTCCTTGTATCTCTTACTTCGATTGGATTGAGTGTGGTGGCTACAGGTATCATTGGCATGTATGTCGGTCACTTATACCCTGTGCATTAGAATGGATGCTGACTACGGACGACATATTAAGGGGGGCGTTGGTGACATTTGCCACAGAAGGCATGTTCCACAACCACCACTTCATGTCAATGCATATGCTGAAATAAGTCATTCATTACACAGCAACTGGGTTCTCAGAAGCCTTTCCCGGAATCACACCGCACCTCCTAACACTTGCGAGCAACTTCAAAGTGCCAATCTACCGCGACATCCTCATGGCGCTGGGGATTTACAGTGTCAGTAAGGCGTCCTGCTCGAATATTTTGAAAGCTGGCCCGGGGTCGTCGATTACGATCGTGGTGGGCGGAGCGGCCGAGAGTCTGAGTGCGCACCCTGGGACCGCGGATTTGACTTTGCGGAAACGGTGAGTGATTTCCTCCTTTCAGCTTTATGCGGGGAGACAGATGTTGAGGGGCGACATTAGATTGGGCTTCATCAAGGTTGCGATTCAGCATGGGTGAGCAGCTCTGGCTTTCTTTGTCTGCGTCATGTATTGATATGTATACTCGTAGTGCAGACTTGGTGCCCGTTTTCTCCTTTGGTGAAAACGATGTATGTCTCAAAAGTCCCTGATAAACCGACAAAGCGGTCAACTTTCTTTCCCTAGATTTATGAGCAAATGCCGAATGAGAAGGGTACTACAGTATATACGCTCCAGAAACACTTCCAATCTATCTTCGGTTTCACCCTACCGTTATTTCACGGGCGTGGAGTGCTGAACTGTAGGTTCTGTTTTATGATATTTTACGTGACGTCGCTGAATGCTTCTGGTAGACAATCTTGGGCTTATGCCTTACCGGCGCCGCATTGTCGTTGTTAGTGAGTACCTGACCCAAATATGGCCTTCTCGGAAACTGATTAGTTTGTTTAGTTGGAAGGCCAATCCGTGTGAAGCAGCATGATAAGCCAACCATTGAGGAAGTCAGGGAAACTCAAGAAAAATATATCACAGAGCTGACTCGGTACGCAATTTCACTCTCCCGGTCGGATGGCGCATTTACTGACCTTGAATTTCTAGCATCTGGGATACCCACAAAGACGAGTTTGCTAAATCTCGTCTGAGAGAACTAGAAATTATTGACTAATTCATAATATTCTGGGACGGTGGTCGCTCACATTTTTGACATTTGAAAATTGCGAGCTGCACGAGTTTTTCGTTTCGGCATCTACGTTGTTTTCCTTCGTCAACTTTTCAAAAATGCGTCCTAGCTAAATTTATAGAGCCAGGGTTTAGGTAGAATACATAGTATACATTTTATTGATACATGGGCTTACGGACCTTGACATCGTCTATGTATCTGTGTTACGTTTCTCATTCTGATTCCTCGTAAGATTCACCATTTATCGACAAGTACGTTGAACGAAAATCGAAATGAATCGTACACATCATACATGTAAGGAGACATGAGCTTGTGCGAGTTTGCACGTGGACGGAAGGCAGACGATGAGCGGGGCACTGCTCACTTTCATACTCTCGTTTTCTTACTATTGCGATTGGCATCCCCACCCACCATAGCTCAGAGGTGAGTACTAGGGAACCTGCTACCAATTTTGATCTTAGTTGTCTGCAATGTGGTCGTTTGTGGCCCTCCGACACCGAACCTTCTGTTCCCAGGGCTGAAGGGCAATCTGAAGCAGAATTTCTCAATCTGGAGGTCCTGAGGCGAAACAATCAACGAAACGCCAACTAGTTGACCACTAGAAACCTGCCGCCGGAAACATTGACTTTCATCTGCTATCGACTAGGTTCTACTCAAATATATCGACGCAAATGATTTTTGCGATGATTTAGAGAAGTCCAGGTCGATCTTTCGCTGTGCCGCTGTATCTTCCCTATGGCGCCAGATCATGTCAGCACCGACATTGTGGCAAAGAGCGGTCTTAAAGATTGACGTCATTACCTTGCACCGTAACACGGAGCTCCTGCAGCACTGCTTGCAAGTTCCAAGGCCCTTCCATTGGCTTTCGCCTTGAGCTTTCACCCAGTCTTTATCGGAGGGGACTACCCCCAACGATGTTTAGAGACCTTGGCGCGGGAGTTATTCAAGGAAGAGAATGCGCAAAGGGTCAAAATGCTCCGTTTGCATGATCCACCCTTGCCCTGGACACGTCAAACTAACGCCTTTCCGCATCTCGAATGCCTCTCGCTGGAATTCGTAAATTATCAGGTCACCTTCAACTTGCTCAATGTTCCTACAATCAGCCAGTTGTCTCTTTGAGGAACCTGGACCTCAAACGGGCTTTCAAATGCAGAATCTATAACCGCTCTGGAGCTCGCTGGCATGTCACTCAGGTTGTGCGTCGGAATCTTTACCCACTGTCCAAACCTGGTCGAATGCCATGGTCGCTTCCCGATGTATAGCTGTGAGTGGGAAGAAACCTTTGCTTTAACCGCCTGCGCGACCACCACATTCCTGCATCCGAAAAGGTGGTCTTAACCGCTTCGTGCTGCTGCCATAAATGAGTGGCTGTTCGGTAGGTTGGAGATACCTGTGCTCGAGGTGCCTCAACTACACGGCGTTGATGGCCGTGAGTGCAACGAGCGCACCGTTTCCCTGGAATCCATCATTCCCTTTTTTTCCCGCCTTCCATCGAGTGTCTCGGCCCTTGAAATGATGAATTTGACCAGATGGTCCCGTAAAAATTTGGTCGAGCTCTTCTGTTACCTCCCTAACCTGAGGTCACTGGCCGTGCGCGGTTGTTCAAAGAATTTTAACTGCGATGTTATGAGTACACTGACACCTGGGGAAGATTCCGACGAGGCAGAGTCCCTGCCGGACCTCCAGACGCTTACCATCAAGACTTCTACAATAAAACATCTGAATGTTGACGAGATCGAAAAGATGGTTCAGAAACGGGGTTATGGATCAAAGACGCTTCGCCTTATAATATCCCAACCCAGCCCCATTATCGTGAGGAGACTAAAGGATATTGTGGAAGTTCATTTCGAGGTTTTGGATAGTCCAACCGGGTAGGCATCTCCTTCGGATAAAGGTATGTATCCGAAATGTATCATGGGCCAAGACTCAGTGGTGAACTCAACAGCTGACGTGGTACTTTCTCGATGCGCTAATTTCCAGGCGACATTTGTTACACGTGCCCTTAGTACCTTCGAGAAACTACCAGAACACTATTATATAAACTGATATTTTATGATTATCACCCGCCCGATTGTGCACCTCGGGAAGCACCTAGTAATCGTCCTCAAGCTTTGCATGTGACAGGAATGCGCTTCTAATACGGCTTTGTCGCACAATGCGCAGCACTACACGCGTAAATCGTGCCATTCCAACACCCACTCTCACCACCACCACCAACCGGGAACATTTGCAAGTGAGCGACGCTTATTGACTCCACCAACAACTGAATTGATGGACCTCAGAATCCTTGCGTTTCCTTGCATACATAAATCAGGATGGACCAAAAAGCGAGAGGTTGTCCACGATGTGGTTATGCCAAGTCATCCCCTAAACTTGTCATGCCAATGGCTTCCGAAAGGCAGGCGTTGTATCTAGCGCAACAAGTCCTCAGGATCGATGCGCAGATCCAAGAGCTGCACAAAGAAAGAGCCTTTAAACTCTATCAGTTCAATGCCTTCCAATCATCGACCAAAGTACTCCCTCCGGAAATCTTGACCCACATTTTCCATCATATAGCCGATCCTGCAGTCGAGCCGACTTCTCTTCACTACTGTCGACAACTCATGTTTCGCACGGATATCGAGAAGTACCAATCGATTATCCGATGCGCCAGCGTTTGTTCTCTCTGGCGCAAGATAATTTTATCGACATCTGCACTATGGAAGACTTTGGTCATGAACGTCAAGCCCAGCACCGTTCCCAGCGACAGAGAGATATTGAAGTTGTGCTGGGAGCGGTCTGGGAACTTACCGTTGGCTCTTGACTTACATTTCCGAGGAGCTGATGAACGCTGTTGGGACCGTCGATTCTGGGACGAAATGAAGCCATTGTACGAGGAGGTATTCAAGGGAGGGAGCGTGGGTAGGATCAGGATGCTGCGTCTTTATAATCCACCCATAGTCTGGATCCGTCGCCTTAGTCGCTCGTGGCTCCCTGGCCTTGAATGCCTCTTCTTGGAGGGCCTAAATGGCTTTAATGGACGCGCTACCCTAGAGCTCTCCAACCTCCATAGACTACGCCAGCTGACATTAAGAGGAGTACGGCATATAGATAGGATTTTGCACCCTCACAACCTGGCGGTCTTGGATCTCTTCGAGACGTCAATGGACATCTGCATCGATGTGTTCATGCAATGTCCTACTCTCACCGAGTGTCACTGTCGAGCTCCGACAGTCCTTCCTTCGCAACGTTCCATCATAGCTTCTGGCACACCCATGGTGTTCCCGCACTTGAAGACTCTTACATGGTCGCTTCACGACACCGACGGAAATAGAATGTTGTTCCAGCAGATAAGGCTACCCGCACTACAGGTTCTTCGATTAGATGGTGATGCCAACTGCGGCCGTACAATCCCCGTACAGTCTGTTATGCAGTTTTTCCACCATTTGCCGAACCATCTCTCATCACTGGAGTTGGTGAACTGGATGACGTGGGAGCCTGAAAGCTTGGTGGAAATTCTAGGTCCGATAAACAACCTGAACGAGTTGATGTTGCGCGAATGCTTCGAGACGTTCTGCGTCGAGGTGGTTGGAATGTTAACGCTGGAAGGCTCCAACAAAAAAACCATCTATCTCCCCAACCTTACCCTGCTTTCGATCCAGACGACCACTCGAAGGTACTTGGAAAAGCTGCCGGAGCTGATGAAGAAGAGGGGTAGCAAAAGGGAACCATTTAGACTCGTGGTATCCAGGCCGCAGTTACCTGCGGTGAGAGAGCTGGAGACAAGAGCGGCATCGAGGAATGGTCGCGTTGACCTGAAATTCTTGGACATGTTTCCCGTGTAGCAGGGCTTGCTACAGTTGTGCATAGTATATCTGAGCTGAACGACAAAGGTCTGATGTTTTTGTGATAAAGGAATAAACCGGTATTCTAGTATATGTGTGCGATAGAGTATGAGGGATGGGTTTTATACGTGAGTAAGACACTTGATAGGTGTTTAGGAGGGTAGAAGTAAATTTGAACTTGCATGTGAACAAGACTGAAGGAGCTGACTTTGGTCCGTCGACGACGACATGCTTTATCCGTCCTAGAACCACACCTTAACGTTCCACAAGCTTTGACAATTTGGCAATCTTGTGTTCAAACTTTCAATGTGCCCGGTATTTGATAGAGCCCAGACTATTGAATGAAATACTTAATGGACATGTCTATTGTCGTGACGCCAGCGGAGACCTGGAATAACATTAATTAAGAATGCTACCAAACGCTCAATTGAAGCAATACATTGTAGATTGCTTTGGAGGGGCATAGAGCTTAGATCCGATGGCTGTATGTTTTCTGATTTGCAAGGCTAGCTGGCTAGTATACATGCAGTCGAGTTTCCTGTAGCTGAAAAAGAAAAATATCGATCTAGTAAAGGAGGGTCATGTAGATAAAATTAAGACTGGCAAAATACACGGAATGTAGTCTGGGAAGGGCGAAGTCTTCTACTTCGCGCATAGCCAACTAGGAAAAAACTGGTGATGGAAGGAAAGAACGGTTATGTAAGTGATATAACAATGTGTGGTAAATGCGCCTGTTGTTACAATGGCAGGAACACAGAATGCACAATATCTAGGTAGCCTAAAGAGATCCGAGTGTCTAATGGCTCTCCTGACTGTGATCGCTAATTGCGAACGAAGGACGGACTGGGCGCAACTGGTTGCGAGAAGATGGAACACGACAAACTGGACAGCGGCGTCGATTGGCCAGAGCTTTGTCGATGCACCTGTGGTTGTGTCACAGAGTTAGCAGGTCGTGATTACAACAGCAGTTGCATCGAAACTATATACCTATCACAGAACAAATGTCCGCAGACAGTCACTGCACCCTGTTGTGGGAACTGACGACAGAGAGGGCAAATAAGCTGGGCGTTCGATGATTCGGATCGTTCTTCGAGGCCATCTTGTTTTTGCCGCTGTGCGGGCCAACCGGCGTAGACATAACCCGATTCAGCAATGTCGCCAGAAACGAGAAGACTATGTTCGCATAGCATGCTCTTGTCTTCCATCGAGGCTCCGGAGAGCAGTCGTGAGCCAGACCGTAGTGCACAGCCGTTGCCGATCTTAAGCTTGTTCAGCGCAAAGATGCCCCTCGAGTTGATGTGTGATACAACCGAACAGTCATCGATGGCAACGTCGTCGCCTATCTGCACGATTTCAATTAGGGGTGTTACAGAGCGAGGACAGGAACAACTCACCTCGACAAGGTCAGGTTCTGTCATCAGACCGCTAATTCCTCCCGCAAAAAGAGCACAGTTCTTCCCAATAGTCGCACCAAGAGCTCGGTAGAACCAGACAATGTACGCGGATCCATTGAGATGTCCAAGAATACCGCCTGTTCCGTAGCCCTTGTAAAGAAGGCGAGATAATGAGAGGTGCAACTGCCACCGCTGGCAGTAATCACTCTTATCCCATTCGTATCGCCCTTCGTGGCGTCCACCGATGACGAGCCACTTGGTTATGATGACCCAGAAGATGGCGGTGACGGCTTGGATATTAAGCACAATGATGAAAGAAACGGCAATGAGGATGTAGAGGACGGACAACCGATACCAGGTCGGCTTGAAAAGATTGGTATGGCCAAGCTGCAAGTGGATGTGACGAAGGAGTTGAGCGGCAGCAACAGGACTGATCGACCAGTATGTGGCGGAGACGGCAGTTATAGTCAAGTTAGTTGCAAGGATGAACCAATGTGGGAATACCCAGTAACTGGCCTTCCCTTCGTAGAATGCTCGGCCAAAGGGGGTGCTGGTAGCATCCTTTTCGCTAAATTCCTTGTCACTCCTCCCAAAGCAGATGGCATCACCGTTATCTAGCCTTAAGTCAGGGATGGGTGATCGTGCACAGGAAAAATCAACTCACCGCACCCCATCCAAGTCGAACCATCCTCATAAACAGTATCCCGTTTCCCGAGGGCACCCGAACCCATTACAGTCCGTCGACCAACATGAGATCCAGGAAGCAATACTACCCGGTCAGCAATCATTGCTACAAGGAAGTTAGGCTCGTAATAACCTCAATGTTTGAAGGATCTTTACCTCCACTATCGATGATGACTTTCTTAGCGCCTAACCGATCGTTCGTGAAGATTTCGGAACGCGACCCGAATACGACGTCATCTCCAATTTCGAGGAGCTCGGGATCTGAGCACTGGATTCCAGAACCAGGCCAGTATATGCGCTTTCCTATCTTCGCCCCCATAGCACGGTAGGCAATCTACGATCGTAAGGTTATTTGCCTTGCAACTTCCCATAAACGCAGCTACTCACGGAAACAACTTCGTAGTGTACCCCAAGGATGGAGAACGCTCTGTGCAGTGCATCGTGCGAAAGGAGGTTCGAGTTGATGAAACGCCGCAACAACATCAGTTGAGTATAATCCTCGGCCGAGCATTCTCGATTAAGGCCCATGAGACGCTTGAGCGCGATCCCGAGAACCAATTGCAGGACAGGGGTACAGATAGCCCGAACAATGCGAGAGAGCGTGTGGTATGCAATGCGTCCAGGATCGGCAAACCACCAAATCACAGCTTCGAGCGCGTTCAAGCCATTGGTAATGATCTGAACTTCCTTGATCATGAGCCACAGACAGAACATCCAAGGAATATCTACTACCAATGAGTTTTCGTTTGCTCGAAATTGAGGAGACAATACTTACAGGATATTGCCGTGATAACGAAGATGAGTGGCCATGCAACAAACGCTTGTAGAGCCCAGTGAGGTCCTGGGCACAATGTACGATTGTATGCAGCGTACGACTTCGATGAGGGTGGGTCATGAGAAGAGGCGTGAGGTCCGTAAACAGTACTGTCAGGGATGAAGGCTCCTGGAGCAATGGTCGTAAACGTATTGATAACAGCGCATCTTCCGACAACAATATTGTCCAAGCGAAAGAATCCCTCTCGTTCAACGCAGAAAGCCCTGATGTGAGACCTGTCTATGCGGCACCCGTCATGAAATTCCAGAAGGTCGTATTCCCCTAGCTTGGCTTTGGAATCAATGTAGACGTTCCTTCCGATCTTGGCCCCCAACAAGCGATAATAAAGTATGGTCAATGAGGGATGAAGTGCGAAGAGCCCCTTCCCAGCAGACCTACAGACGCCTAGATGGGCAGTGGCATATGGTGAAAAAGTGAATGACGAACCTGAGACTCTGATCTACAATCCAGCATCGAAGGTAATATGTGGACCATCTGTGATAGCGTATAAGTGGCGGCTCTAAATAAACTACAGAGAATGAAACCTACATGCGGTATGCTCCGGCTTTATACCTTCCGACCACAACCCACTTGAATAAAATAGCAGCCACAGGAGCGATCGTCCTAACCACTGCCCTTGATACAAGAATTGCTCCCAAGAGTGTACCGAGTTTGACCCAGAAACCTCCGTTGAAGAACTGCGCGATGTAGGAGAGAATGAATAGAAGCAGTGACCCTAACAACGTCATCAGTGGTAACGTTTGAGAACGGGGGATAAGTCACTTGCAGGTTAACGCAGCTTTCAATGGGTAAAAGAAAAGTAGAGGGATAGCTTGAATGATCAGGTTAATAGGATGGCTCTGACCGCGCGCCTTAGACTTCTCGAAGGCTAGGTACTCCTGGTCATAGTCGTACTCAAACCCAAAGGCAGTCATGGAAGTAGCGGCAGAGTGATGGTGTCGATCATCCTTATCGTCCACCGATATAAAGGAGTCCTTTGGCACCTCAGCATCAACAAGAACCGCCATGCCTGCGACGGTACAATTATTGAAGAGGGCCGAGACTCCTACTTGAGCTCCGGTTTCCTTGCGAATCTGATACGCTAATTTTCCAAGAAGCAGCGAGTTTCCACCAAGGAGGAAGAAGTCGGATTGAGGCGTGATGTTGGCAGGGTCCAGCGACAGAATCTCCGCCACGAGATCCCGTATGCGTAATTCCGTTCTCGACATGGAAGCTGAGGTAAACTGAGCAGAGTTTCTTCGAGCCTCTTGGAAATCCGCCTCGCCAGATTTGAGTCGCGCCAGGGAGCCATGAAGCAGATAAACGGTTTCAGGGACAAGATAACCATCGACCTCCTGCGCGATTAGAGCTTTGAAGGCCTCCGAGTTCAATAGGCACGTAGGATCGACGCTCAGGTATAGCTCCGCTGATCCATCTGGACAGATGTTCAAAGCAAAATCCTTAACCTCTTCCATCTGTCCCAAGAGTAGTTCTATCCCATTGGCAGATAGTGATACGCGAGAGCACGGGATCGAGTCGGAGAGGGATGCACGTGGCGATGGTACTTCGGCTTCGAAATGGCGCTGGTTGGCTGGAATTCCATCGTGGAATTGCGGAAGGCCAAGTCGCTTCGCTAGATTGACCCGGACAGCTTTGCCCGTGCTGAGGACTAGGTTTGGTGACTACTTCGCGTATAATATGGCAGGAGAGCTCACGCGTTCTTTGGAAGGTCATCCATGTAAACCATCACCGAAGGCCATTTAGATGGATGGAGATGATCACTAACAAGGATACCATCATTATTTGATTGATATCGCAGATGGCGGACCTACCGGAGGGTATCTTGTAACTGATGGAGCCCAATTCTCGGTTTACCGGGTGAGCACACGATTACGACTCCTATTGCTTCCTGCAAAACATTGTGTTCAACTGCGAAGGCTAGAGTACTCTGTGCATATCATTGATTAGTTTAGCATGCAATCAATGGTTTCCATGAACTAACTTTGACGCGGTCTTTGGCTGCAATCACGATGGCCTCCTCGATTTCGAAAGGAGAAATGACTTCACCACCCTTATTAATGATCTCCTTAGATCGTCCCGTTATGTATATGTATCTATTTCGGAACTGTCATTCACTAGGATCAACATTCTAAAATTGGAACATACCCCTCATTGTCCATGTAACCCATGTCTCCAGTATTAAACCATCCCTCAGGTGAGAAGCAGGACGTGTCGAGAGGCACGCTCCTATCGGAAGAAACCTCATAGCCGGAAAAAGTGGGGAAGCCGCGGACGGCAATGGCCCCTGTCTGTCCTTGTGGCAACTCGCGTTCAACATTGGAGGGATCACGTATGGAGACTTCTGGACCACAAGCGATACCCGAACAACCAGGACGCTCGAGCTGATAATCCTGCGGTGGAGAAGCAATAGGCATGCATCTAGAGAGAATACAGCGCTCTAAGTCCATCGCGGAGATGCGCGAGAATTTGAATTATTAACGCACTCTGTCATGCCGTACGACGGAAGGACCACCGCATTCCCGAAGGTGGATCTCATTTCCAGCGCTAGGGATGGCAGCAATCCGCCTGCTGCGTTACAAATCATACGGACGCGTAAGTCCCTCGCGGCGTTGATTCCAGCGGGACGAGAAGCCAAGATGGCATGATGAACTGTGGGTGCACCATAATACCTAAGCATTCGTCATGAATCATGCGTCTACCCTGAACAGCAAGCATCTCGCACCAAGTAGCTCCAAACTGAACAGCCACATTCCAGAATGCAACGGCATCAAATCCACCGCACATGATGGTACTACCTCCAGAAAGAATGGGTGCACACAAGCTTCGGACAAATCCTCCGACATGGAAAAGAGGCATCATATTCACTAAAGTGCATTAAGATCAGCTGTGACACCTAAGGGAACACGGAAGAACGCGACTCACAATTCACATCAGACTCTCTTAAAGACCAGGACTGCACAACGGCCCATGCGCCAACGACTAAAGCGCGAAGGGAATATGGAACTACTTTCTTCCTTCCGCTTGTCCCAGAAGTCTGGAGGACTAGGGAAAGATCATCCAGTCCATGGGGCTGGGAGGGCCGATTTGGAAAGATGGTTTTCCTGTTCAAGCAGGTCATACTAAATAGCCCGGCTGGACTCTCGGAGAGCGGCTCGACGAGGACGACGTGGCATCCAAGGTCCTCTTGTAAGGATTCCAACCCGAGGCGTTCCACGGAATCTTTCGAGGCGAGGATCAGTTTTGCCCCTAGCCTCTTCGCGTCATCTCGAAGCTCGCTCGGTGTGCATGACGCGTTTACTGGAGCACAAGTGTGATAACACGTTACTGAGAGCATTGCGACCGCGTTCAGGGGTCCATTGGGAAGAGCGACAAGGACACGATCATTTGGGCCCAAGGGTATATGCGCTGGAGAATGTGGCAAAACAAAAGTCGAGATGAATGACCGCAGTTGATCATGTGTGAGAGCTCGTTGTGAGGGATCCGGGGCGAAGATTGCGGGTTTTGAGGTAGAACAGAGACAGTCTAAGAGCGAGGCAATTCGTGGCGATTCTGCCAGCCGCTCAGCTATCCAGAGACCCAGCGCGATGTCTTTCGGGAACGCGGGAGCACGGAGAAAGTCGAGGGGGACTGACATGGTGCAAGACCAAGGGGCTGCCTCAAGGGCGGGAAAGGAGTAGGGGATAGAGAGAGTAGGCTGAACCAGAAGACAAGTTAAGGCGTTTCCTATATGCGCCAGAATAAAAAGAACCAGGAGCATGTCCGAGTCTGGCAAGTGGAATCTGAGATGTTTGTGCAAGTTGATGTCACGATCGGTGAACAACGCGACGAAGCCAAGTCTGAAACCCTACAAAACTTCACGTCAGACGTAGCGTGCATACGATGATTACGGCTACGATGGAGTGAATGAATTGGCCTTCTAGTGTCTTGATAGTGCTCGAGTTTGCAGCAGTCCCTGTCCCTAAATATAGACCTCGCGAGCGGATCGGAACCGTGGAAGTAGTAATTAACCATGCAGCCATGGAGAAAGCAGCAGTTCCAAGGAAGAGAGCTCCATGAGATACTGTGTTTTTTTTTTTCATTTTTTTCCCGAGAAACCGAGCACCTTGGGCAAGGATGGCCAACGAGAAACCGCCAACAGCGCCCCGAAGCTAATTCGACCTAGTCCATACTTAGAAATTGCCCACATTCGTATCGGTTCATAGTTTGTCAATCTCCAAAGAAAGAAGACGGAGTTCCGTGTAAAGGGCTCAGTGTGTTGTGAGATGCATAGCTCACTATGGAGTTGAAGAAAGCGGAGGCGACGAGGATTGAGATGGATTTATTTGTATGTGTTGCTCCGCAGAATCGATACCTTTCGTTCCAAACATCGATACATCCAAAGGCTTTCCATTGACAAGTCCATTTCGACCATACCGAAGAGTGAATATTTGAATCATGGCCTGGTCATCTTTGCCGCTCCTGCATCCGCGTTGTTACACACGCCTCTCCCATGTTTCTCTTGCTATCTCCAACCTTGGTATCTTCGAGCTCAACATTGGTTTTGAGCACGTTGCCAAACCATCATCTCAGCTTCAATATTCGCATCCGCTCAATCTAAGCTTCTCGATCACACTTTCATTGTCATGTAGGCTGTCCAATACCCCCTCCTGATGATCTTGATGCTTTTATCCCCATATCCGCATTATATCCGGATTTTGAGCTCAAGAACTAGATTCTAGTACGTAAATCAAATGATTACACCTTACGAATGAACGAATACAGGGTCCAATAACCTTTGTGTGTTCTTTGAGATTTACTGGAGAGATGCTTGAGCGTATGACGTATATTGACAGGACTCAAAGATTGAACGACGGATAGGACACAAAGTGATTATATATCGGTGACTCTTGCAGACCCCTCTTGTTGACCACAGCAATTCTTCGCTTCACTCACACCCGTCACATTCGCAAAAATCCCTATTCAATACACTATCTGATATCCAATGCAGTTAACCTGCTTCGTTAGGGGACCCTCGAAGCTCCCTCGTCTCTCCGACTCCACTTTCCTCACGCATCTTCCTATTGTCCATGATTAGAACAGCTCCTCTGTTCCCGACCCCAAATCGCCTGTGACTGGTTTGTAAGCAACAACAGATGTTGGTGGGGTTTCGAGGAAGCTAAGGCATCCTCGAGAATCCGAACAGCACGGTATCAATTCATTCCTTATCCTTATTCGCTTAATTCTTCGCGTTGTAACCCGCATGGCTTGTTGGCCAGAACGCTGTATCTACTACTCATGGATGCTCAAGTGTCGGAAAACATTTCGCCGCTGAGGAATCGGGTAGTCCCTCGAAACGGCCAGAAGACATTCTTCTCCGGTAGTCTGGGCATACGAAACATCTATTTCCATGAGCTCCAGGTAGCCATAAACTCGTAACCACAAGATATCTTATCTTGAGTGCGACCTCCCAAAGACGACCTCTCTCACTCGATCGCCGGGGTCACATTTCTTGAGAAGGTCATAGTCATACCAGACCAAGGATTCTCGAGAATGAGCGACAAAAGCTTGTTGCCCGACGGAATAAGCTGATGCCTTTACTTCAAAAGTAGCATTATCCGAAACGCCCTCCGGTGAGGGTGGGACGGGTTTGTACCCAATCAAAAGCTATCGCTAGACTTAAGCACTCCATGGTTTAGAACGAATAATGAAACGCGTACTGTGTCTGGATATGTCACCGGTCTCCTGAACTTGACTTCAATTGACTTCAGAATGAGCGATACCCCTTGACCCTTGATCATAGCCTCGGCTTTTTCAGGACCTCCTAGTTCATAGCCCAAGGAAGTCATCCATTTGATGCGGGCCTTCGGGATTCTATAAGTCACCCCGACGCTATCGAATTCATCAAAATTGGACCTACCGACTCAAAAAATCGCACTAGTGAATGTATACCCATCAGGCTAAGTGCACTCGTCTCCATAAACCCCGACAACACATACCATAACGAACGTTGTTGACGTGTCTGACGCGTGTCAGTGAGATCATAGAATAGGCGCAGGAAGAGAACTCACTGGAACGAATCATGGTCTCCCCATGCAATCTTTTGTTCCCAAAATGATTGAGGGTCAAAGCCCTCCTTGCTTAAGATTTGGTGCGCTTTCGTAAGTGGATCCGGAGGACTAAGCGTCGAATGGTTGAAACCGTAGGTATGCGATGGAGAATCTGGTGCCTCTGGCCCCTGCGTACCAGGGGGTATGTGGTACGGCGAAGACGGGTCACGAAAGGCGGCTTGAAGCTCCTGAATTTGCACAAGATCTTTGGTAAGAGGCTATAGCTCCTGGAAAATGCTGCGCACACTTATTGAAGTCGTTTTAGGTCGACGTGGGAAGCTTCTCGCGATCCGTGTTGGGGGTACCCACAGGGGGAGTCGTCGAATATAAAGCATAACTCAAGGAGGGGCTATTCTACGCTAGGAAGTGCGGAACAGAGGGGTAGAACCTTGAGCATAGGCGAGGGCTGTCACAACCATGATTTTGGCCGGATACCGGTCCGCTCAATCACCGTTTGTGCTGCGAATGTCTTGTGCTTGATCCTTCGTCCTACGACTTCATCTGTCCTTCGAACGACTTGTTCCATGAAGATGAATGGCCCAATGAGTAGTGACACATGCAGCAAGGCCGCGGGAAGACTGAGCTTTTGCCAGCTGGATATGCGGGCGGTTGCTATACACTACGACCTCAGATATTTCCCCGGCCCTCCCGAATGTCGGCAGTCGCTGCCTTGTGTCTCGGCCAAAACAATAGGCCATATTTCTTGAAAATGAAACGCACATGGATTTCCATAATCGCCATTACTCAACCCGAACCAAGAACATAACAGCTCAGCCATCTCGGCTGGGTCGATTGGGTCGTGCCTTTCAAGTTTCCAGATACCTCTTCACTGTTAAAAGGATATTCGAGCGAATTATGTACGTATTTATGGGTACCCTTTTCAGTTGGTAACCATGTCGAAACCTGGTTTGACATTCAACATCAAGTCAGAAATTGGAAAATGATTGGCGACACACTCGTGATCTTTGTTTCCGGACTCAATTGATGGTAGGTACCTTGCCTTCCATCGAATTCTCTATTCCCAACCCACGCTTCAATCCCCTCTCTCCACCAGCAGTTCTCTCTTCAAGGCAATTTCGCCACCTCCGGTCTTTCAATCCGCGATCCTTTGTTCTCCAACATTAGCCGTTCTTTTTGCTCCACTTTTTCTCTCGTTTTCACGACTGGTCAACCCCGTATCCATCTGTACTCTTCATGACCCCTCAGAGTCACCATCATGGACCTTTCCATCGGCACAAAGAGATTGAGCGAAGGCAGGTCGTCCGCCCGACCACGACAGCAAGAGTGACCCGTGTGCGCTGTACGAACCTCTTCTAGTTGCTAAGGGTTAGATCGCTCATCATCTCTTCAGCTACGGCGACACCTGTTCGCCCTACTATCAGGACAACTATCCGGACACCGACAGTAAGGCCCACAGCGACCCCGACACTCACACCTGTGAGACCGACTACAACCTTACCTTTGACGCCTCCTACGGTCTCCACTCTTGTGCCAGTTCCCATTCCCAGCAAACCAGTCACGAGCGTAGTGCCTACGGTCCCATCGTCGTCCACCACTGTCAGTTCTCTCCCTTCTTCCCAGAATTTACACGACTCATCTCTTATTAGTCAACCTCGCCTCCAGTCTCAACGACTTCGAACACCATAATATCTACCACCACTCATCCTCCTTCCTCATCAACCACATTAACAAGTGCAACCTCTTCGGCCAGCGCTACACCAAGTTCATCGCCTAGTGGTGTCAGTACGGGTGCAGTGGTAGGAGGTATTGTTGGTGGCTTTGCTGCCCTTGGCCTCATCGGAGCTGTACTATTTTTGTTCCTGGTATGGTACATGACTTCAATAACGCCATATATCCTAACCCCTCCTTCTCCAGCGGCGGGTACGAGAGAAAAAGAGGGCTCATGCTGAAGCCTTCGACGCTGCTAAATTCCGTCAATCCGCCATCCAATTAGAGGATCCTGTAGAAAAACGCAGCAAGCCGCGTCCGCCAACTATGATCGAACAGCACGTTCAGAATACGCCTTCTTCAAATCAGTACTCTTCGAGTACCAGTCAATACTCTTCTCCGGGTGCCGGTCGTTACGGAGAACAAGCGCACTATGGAGCTCCATACGGTGGTCATGCCCCTTACAATGCGCCTTATCCTGCGTCTTATCCCGATGCTTATGGTGCTCAAGCTCCTTACAGTCAATACCCACCTCCACATCACACCTATGGTTATGGTGATCCTCATGCATACCCGCCGCAACCTCATTATGCCTCTCAACCTCATTATCAACAATACGGCGCTTATCTTCCACCAGGATCCTCAGCACAGAGACCAGATTCCTTGGCTTCTGGACAGGATAGCTTGGTCTTGCCAAACCCCTTTGCTTCCTCACCGTCTCCCATTTCCGAAAGGGCCGGGCCGACACGTCATCCTTCCAACGCCTCACCTACTTCGACAACACGCGATGTCACTCGGTCTACTTCTGTTAACCTCAACCAAACGTCAACGGAAGATAGCGATGCTCCGCCTGCATATGAGGCTACGAGTAACTTTGCGAATTATAAACCGGATCTCAAGGTCAAACCCTCTGCGACCGTGTCAAACCCCTCTGGCGAGTCTAGTAATGTCTCTGCGTCTACCTCCGGAAGTTCAACATCCGCGGTCACACTTTCCGCGCCCTCTTCGACATCCTCGACCGCAGCCGCAGCGTCGTCAGCAGTTACATCATCGAACCCCGCAACTGCGGACAAGCCTACCCCTCCGCGTCCTTTATCTTCCACCAGTGGGTTAACAACCGTGTACGATCCAAGAGATGCCTACGGTGGGATGTAAGGCGACGTATAGAAGGAATGGAAGATACGTGTCTCATTTCTAACAGATGGGCGGTGCTTCCATCTTGTTTGTTGCCAGCCTTATTCCCATTCCTATGTTTGATATCTTTGTTTTTTAGTGTAACCCCCCGCTGCGCATTCCTACGCCCCTGTCTTCCTTGTTCGCACTTATTTACATTTTCAAATGTTGGGCATGTCAGACTTTATTGCATGCATTCTGCGGGCCACGTCTTGCATAGAGTTTTGACATTTTTTATATCTTTTCATCATGTTTAACACGTCGTCTATACCCTATCCGTATATTCAGACCTTGGTCCAGCAATGATAGTACGTTCTCTCAGCCCTATTGGTGGTTTCGTTATTCAAAATGCCTCAGAGCCCTCTGGCAGCTGAAAAATTAAAGGATTTATCATAATTCCCTGAGAAGATTCCAAGTCAAGACGTCCGGACTCGTAACCAGCCCCTTTACATTATAGATGACAGTGGCGAAGCCATGCGGGAAATTCTATGCCTTAACAATACGTTTTCGGGCAGCACAGAGCATTCGAACGGGGTGAACACGGTTTCTTGGGTTGAGGAAACCGGGGTGATTATTGCAAAACTAAACCCCCTCGAGGCATGTCAAAATGGCCACCATCCAGGGCCCAATCAACACCCTACGAAATAATTTCGGCCGAAATCAAAGATCTAACGCTATATAGAAGACATGTGGTACATGCCTGAAGATTGGCGACCATAAAGGTTCAACTGTATCTATAGTGCTGTGGTAGCACACGAAAGCAAAGTATCAACGCAATGCTAGACCTGAGAATAAAATCGGCTGCAGAGATAAAAGTACAAGTAATTGACGAATAATAAAGAAAAAGAGGGATTACATCCGAAAAGAAACAAGCGTCGTAAACACATAATAAGCCCATGAGTCAAGTCGTCACTTTTAAGATTAATGTATTGTCCACGCATCAGTGCCTCGGTGGTTGAGGGCTTCCCGGACGACTCTAGATGTCCGTTCTGCGAGTTCTGTTTCAGAGGGGGGCTCGCAGTGTTGCCGTAGCTGTAGGATTCTGTTTCAATTGGTTTCGTTAGTGTAAATGGACCAGGGTTGGACATGATACTGACACTCGACATGCCTGGAAAGATTAGGTTAGGGCTTCACCAAGAAG
This sequence comes from Podaxis carcinomalis, assembly GCA_018524395.1. Classification (NCBI taxonomy): domain Eukaryota; kingdom Fungi; phylum Basidiomycota; class Agaricomycetes; order Agaricales; family Agaricaceae; genus Podaxis; species Podaxis carcinomalis. The sequence continues at coordinate 58,917 of JAEUWJ010000081.1, forward strand.
GGTATGAGGCGCAAGAAGAACTTACTATGAGGTTCGGAAGCACAAGGATCATAGGAAGTCCAATCCCACTTTGGTATCTGGGTGGTCTCGAGTGAACGGACATGTCAATGTTATCGTTTACGAGACTACACGATAGATGTGACTCACCGGAAGTACAGTACTAAGCATATAACGTTGATGGCACACACGAAGGCGAACGCCACCAGACCTAGGGAGTAGTTAAACTCCCATGAGCCACAATGATAGTGGAGCATGTGCGCACCTTGTCTTACAAAGTAACGTCCCAGAGAAATCTCTCGCATGCGGATTTTGTAGCAATACTACGCGTGCATGAGGAAGGCCGATGCCGAAGTGGCTAGACTAAATCACTCACCACAAATACAACAATCAACGAGGCAAGGTCCATTAAAGTGGCAGCGAGCTGGTCGTACGTTAGTTTCACGAATACACGAGTGAATGAAGGTCCCGAACAATTGTGTACTATGCGAATATATCAGTAAAAAAAAAGCCAGAAAGGACGGCACGAAGCAACACTCACTCCTATCCGCACGGCCATGATCCCTTCTCCGTAGTTCGGAAAGCACCCAGTACGCTGGAGAATGATGTATAGTTCCACTGGAGTATCTACCCTGCCACAGAATACCCAGATGTTGATACCAACGAGGGTAACATAGCATAAAATCAGAAGAATAAATACGCGACGGTTGCGAGAGGTGAAGGCGTATGCACGCATCATCATGACACCTAGGATCAAGTGTGAAGAACGCGGTCTCAATCAGCGACATGGAGGAAACTGTACCTTGCGACGTAAATTGCTGAAAATTTACTATCAGCTGGAGCGTGCGGACTAGAATTAGAGACCTACACAAGGGGCTAGCAACGCGTTAATCGGCCTCACGACTTGCACGCACAGCTCTGGTGGGTGGTTTCCGACGATTCCCCACATAATCACGACCCAAAGTGCGGCGGGATAATAACGACATAGAAAATAGGCTATATTGATCATCGAAAGGCGACGTGACTTGTGTATCTTTGAAAGATATCTCTTCAGCCACGGTCAGTGGAGATGTTGTGTCGGACACATACTAGCCGGATCTCGTCATCGAGTCTTCAAGAAAAAATAAGAGATTATCGGTGTGAAACTCTGGCCCAAAACTCACGACATAAGCCACTCATAGAGCTGCAAGGCGCACATCGCAGCCATGGCATAGCGAGCCTCATTTATGCTTTCCATACCAACGTATAGATCATGAAGACCATAGGAATATATGGCCACCAAATCAAGCAAGGACATGGTCGGTGCACAATTCGTCGAGCCTGCGCTTATGGCAAGAGACAGAGGCTCCGAAGAGGGGTGGATCGAGGAGGGGAAAAGAGTTGATAGGCAGGATGAGAGAAGGATTCAACGACGGCCGAGCAAAAAAGGTATATGTAGTTAACGAAGTTGCCGTTCCCTGGTGCTTAGTCTGCCAAACCCACTGTCAATTCAATGGCTCGAAGAGCCACTGCCGACATTAAGTCAAGCCAAGTGAGGGATGGGAAAGTATTCTGCACCAAGGCTGGATAAATTCAGACATATTAAATTGTCGACCAATAGCCACCGAGACGAAGCAGGGACAACGAAACAGAGTCTATGCATCAACTCCACCTTGTTCAAGAAGATGTCGTTGATGGGAAACTTTGCTTATTGGGCTCCCCACGGCTCGACACCGAAACGAGGTCACAAGCATGATTATCGTCAGCTAAAATGGGTAAATAAGGTTGTTCACATGGGTGGCGGGAAGGCTCGAAAAGCGTTTGCGGTGGCTGGCAGCCAAAATCAAACTCCTTGGTTCGAGTGTGTTTCGTTGGTTAATTTCGCACTGGTGTGTGCCAAGACACTTCCAAATAAAGTCAACAATACCAAGGTGTTAAACCATATCCCGCACTTCTGAATACACTGTAATTTATCCGTGATTACATACCTTAGACGCCGGGCGTGAACTCTTTGCCTACCCCAGGGCCTTTGAAAATTGGGGGAGCTCTGATCCGAGTTTGGAGGTTTTTATCTGCACAATATTTTGAGATCTTTATCCGAAAAAAATCAGGGTTCCCGGCCACTCACGTTTTATGCGGATTTTGCAGCAGGGTCCGTGCGCTTAATGCCCAGTGCTGGTTTTTCGTCTGCTGCTTTCGGGCAGTGTGCAAACCACTTTTTTTCCCGCCTGAATCGGATACCGTAGATGGCATAATGCAAGAGTGATGTTCTAGTCCTTCAACCGCTGGTGAAGCTCTTTTATCATAGCTTGCCGGGCGGCTTACACTGAAGGTCTTCGAAGGCAATCGTGAGAAATCCCGTGAGCAGTGGGTGTTCACTGTTGCAAGGGCGGGCGACATGGGATTTACACTGTCTGTGATGAGCAGCTAGCAGCTACGTTTCGGAACAGAGGGTCAATGTTCGGACCTGTGTCCCACCCACCTATATAATAAATTTTATCCGCATTTGGACAGGTACCCTCCAGAGACCAAGGTTTTATTCGGAACTCAAAGGAGGGCTTCAATCCAAAGTTCCGCAATTTTATCCGAAAATGTGCCCCCCCCCCACCAATTTTCGGGGGTCCCCCTACCCTGCAGACCTTGTGCAAATCATCATGGGACTCCGGGAGAATGATCCTAGATCGATAATCGGTGCCGAGGGAACGGCCAGGGAAACTTTTACAAAACGAGGCATGACATGAGTCCAATACAGCAATTAAGCAACAAAATCCATGGGGTTCTGCCTAAGGATTGTCTGAGTCGGTCAACTAAAACAGCAAAAAATTGGTGCTGAGTCTGCTTCATCACATCGATCATTAAAGTATTGTGTATCGCTCGCACACTTGCGGTCGCTCGCGTGAACTTCTGAGAAAGTGAGAAAGTCATGTGCCATGTGTGATATATATTACGCATATCCATTGAATCAAAATACGAAGGGATTGCAGAAAGCAACGAGCGAGTTCGAAGCCATTCATCACTAAGGGATGGGGCGTATACAAAATAGGTCGTTGTGCAATGCTTAGGACACTACCGTCGCAAATCCGTGACCCAATCCAGATGTGATGTGTTATAGATAGATCTGCTCGGATGGTGGGTGCATCCGACTATATCGTTGCTCCCATTCAGAACAAGTACATACCTATACTATAGTACAGCCAAACGCAAGCATATTTGAATCAAAAAAGTGTGGAAATATTTAAGAGTGACTTCTGTATACAGGGTGCCCATTCTTGGCCATTTTCAGCTGTCTTGACTCTCCTGCAGATAGTATTGCACCATATCTCTCCCGAATCTCAACTGTGTCTCATAAAATTAGGCTCATTTTAGTCGCATTTACCTATTTAGTACATACATGTATAGATTGCTGCATAAAGTGATGTACAAGTCCATCAAGGAAGCTCTTCCCTATTTTTGGCTCTGTTACAGATACATTGAGCCATATCTTTCTCAGGTCTAGGCCGGGTTTTGCAAGGTTAGGTTTGTTCAGAGTGCATTAAGCCACAGAACAGTTAAGTATAAGAGTAACAGCATAGAAAGGTGTCCATAGTCAGTACAAGTATACTTATTTCTTGATCCTTCCCACAAACATATGCTCAATCATCTTCTTGAGAATCTGTTCTACTGTCCTGGGATTCCTTCTCCCCAATGTAAGCTGCAGTTAATTCTGACCCTTTTAACTCTAGCAAACAAAGGAGTTGATGACCATGTTCCCAAGGCTGTCTTTGCTTGAAAGATATAGATGACATGTTGTGTTTATGCCATAAAGTTGACTTGATGATGGCCAACTGAGAATGCACATTCAGCATCTATAGATGAGGCTTAAGGGGATATATCAGCATAGGCTATGTCTGTCTATAGTGCAGAAACTCACTTACCTGGTGCACTACTAATCCAAAGCTGTCTGTGCAATGGTTGTTGGCTGCTATAAGCCAATATTCCATGTATCCACCTGCTTGTGGCTGGGACATGTGGCTCTTTGAGATAGGTCAGAATATGGTCAGCCATGTCACCTAGGGCTGAGACCACAGATGTATGGTTCCATTGCATTTAAAAACCTGGGTTGAATGGTCACATTACATGGGAGAGGAATAACTGATCCTTTGGGCAGGATATTGTCTATTGGAATGGCATGAGATCTATTTTATCTTCAACATCAAAGTGAAGCCATGGACACAGGCTCTTGGTGTGACTCAGGATTTGAAGCAGCACATCTGTAGGAGGCAGGCAAAAATGGGCTCCAGTGATAAGGAAATGCCCATCCTAAAAAGCAGCAGGTGAATTTTCAATTAATGACAACAAATTGGTCACAGCCTACTGTGAAGTTCAACACTAAATTGCAGTTCTCAACATCCTTCACATCTATCATGTGTCTGCCAGGCTATTAGAGAGGAATTAAGGATGAATCTCAAAAGTCAAAGATGACTCAAGTCAAGAGACATACCATTGGTATATGGCTAATCAAGGTGCCATTTTCTCAGTTATGCTGACTACCAAGTTTACAGCAATAAGGTATCTCACTATTGTTATGGACTTCATACCAGTACCAGTTAATTTATTAGTTAAATGTGAAGGAGGCAGACTCTAGACAGGGGCAGGCCATGAGTGGACAGAGGCAGATGTTTGCAGACCAATGGGTGAGGCCATGGCTTCAACTTATGTATTGTGCCCCTCAGGAACCGTAGTGGCCTCACTTGGCCAATCTACAAGCTTGGCAGATGGGAGCAGATGGAACAGATGAAGACAGGACAGACCCAGACAGAGATGGGACTGTAGCAGGCAAGGGAGCAGAGGGAGAAAGTCCTAAGTTGATATTCTGA
>JAEUWJ010000082.1:0-59535 GCA_018524395.1 Podaxis carcinomalis
GAAAAGCTCCCCGTATCTCGGAATTGGCTGACATGAAATGCCGCAGTTCCGGGCAGCATCTGTTCGTCTAGCAAAGATGCAACTGAACCAAAGACTGAAGGAACTAAACGAGAAACAAAGAAGGATACGCGACAAGCAGATTGCATTTGCCAGCAGTGAAGTTCCATCCCCCCCCTCAAACGACATCCTTCTCGTCCTCGCCAAGTGTTTCACGCCTGTCCTCAAGGTATTTGCTGACAGAGTCGGAGAGAAGCTTGATCAAAAACTCGTTGGTGAGTCGCACTCTTGCTATCCAGGTTCTGGCTCCAATTAATTCCCTGTGAAACAGTGGTGAGGCAACAGCAGGAGTTATGTCGTGCTGAGAAAGAAGTCATCGACGACTTCAATAACAATGCGGCCGCGGCCATTACTTGTATGGACCTTTCTGAGGGCTGGTGGTTCGCATCGGAACAATATCTCGTAGTTACGAGGCACGCTCTTGCACAGATGCAGGGAAATACGGTGTCACCAGTGGATTCCGAGCGTCTCGGTCACCATTTGTCGATCATCAAGGGCCTCCAAGTGCAGTTCCAATGCAGGGTGCGTCACTCGTAGTCATTCTGTCTCTGCAGTTCTGTTGCTTAGATCTACGTGTCAGACGCGAGAAATCCTTGAGGAGGCGTGGATAAACACTGAGGTGAGTATGTGCTCTGCTTTAGGATTCCAGGTTCTTGACGTCGCACTTTACCTAGCCTTCCCTGACAAGCGAAGTTGAAGACTTTGAGAGGCATATCAAGAACATAGTTCCTGTTCTCAATCAACTCGCTACTGCTGAGGCCTTGCTTCAAAAAATTCACTGTGACCAGTTCGCGACTAGCGTCAACACGCTTGGTCGGTACATCGTCAAGCAGCTCGACACCGTCCAAGAGGTCTTCGATCCGTGGGCGTTCTATATTCGGAACAGTAGCACTGAACCCTTCACCTTCGTCCCCGAGATCACCACAATGATGCGTACTGTCTTTCAGCTTAGTCCGACGGCCCGGTCTCTCTGCTCTTCTATTGGCGTAACCCTGATGACTCATTTCAGCACAAGTAAGAGCAAGCAGGCACAGAAGAAACGAAAGAAGGAAGACAAGGACGGGACATCCGAGATCCTCGGACAGAGACTGGCAACGCAAGGCGAGGTTACGGATGCGCTGACGCTGTTACAGAATGCCCTGAAGTCCATTGGCCACTTCTCCAATGAGTTTGGCATGGCTCTCTTGCATTATAATCGCGGTTTGGGTAACTATGGATCCGATAGGGGTTTGGCTGACTCGGCGGCTGAACTCCTCCCGAGGGACGCTTTCGCTATAAATGAAACCGTTATGACAAGGACTCTGGACGTGTTGAAAACCGTGATAGCCGAGATAAAAACTTTGGGTGTTAGCATCGAAAGGCCTTAGGTTTATGGCTGGCCGCTTGTTAATTTGTGTCTATACCCAATGGGTGCCAGAGCAATAATGACTATATTTATTTCTTACCTCAGATGGACATCTATATCTTGCCTCACTACCTGCTGAGAGCCCAGATTGGCGGGCCATTTCCAAGATATCCGACACCTAGTCACCAAGAAGTTACCTGATGATTTATCCATCGGACTAAACGTGATTGTGATGGTGGTGTCTGAAGAGTCGGAAAATGAGAAACGAACTGGTGAATAGCTGATGAGCCTAAAGGGAAAACGCCATGGAGGGAAAGTCTACCTGGAGTCACCTGGCCAAGTATTGACGTTGTTGTAACAGAGCATTCTCAGGAAAGCTAGAGCCATCTCATTGCGAGATGACGTAGCGTGGATATAATGGAGAGGGCTCGTCTCACTAATGAAACGGCTCGCAACAGCGTTCTATCACTGCCTTGCTCTCATAGAACGGGTACATCAGGTCGCCTTTCGGCGTGGCACTCGCAATCAATAATGGGTCGACTTGCTATGTCGTTGTAGTTTGCTGGGGGTGTACATGCATGATTCGCGGGCGCTTTAGGTTTTTACCTGCATCTGTACAATGCCAATATCTATGTTAAGGCAATTCCGAAACTCTTCTCCATGCGTGTCGATCCTTACACATCGGCATTCCAGGGCACTCTGCCCAATTCCTTTGACATCACTCCTCACCTGAAGGATCTTTGAGGGTGGTCACTGAGATTCACGGCATGGCGTATCTTTTTTACGGAGTCCCTTGTCATTGGCTTCCCCGCCTCCAAGCGACTTATTCTTCTCCCTGACGCATACCTCAGCTCACACAATGGCACGCTGCACCGCTAAGTCCTATCACCTGTCGTGCCTACCTGACTTTTCAAAGTGCTTGATCATGCTTCTGAGATCCGAAGTAGCCTTCTACAGCTACTAAAGAGTCAGGACGACTGGCAAGATACGCGTTTGCGTGCGCGAGGACCAAGCAGGGACAGATTATTGGCGCGATAGACTCGACTCATCCAGCCCCTTGGTCGGAGTCCCTGCACGAGGAATGCGGGAGTGGCACCTGGATAGCTTCAATTGGCACGCCAGCGCGGTTGCTGTGGGCAAAGGGCGACAGTTGAGGAATATCTTCCAAGTATAATCGAGAAGAGTAGGAGAGCCACAGCCCAAGAATCCGGCTGGTAGTCTCGGTTGTTCATACCTTGAATTGAACCAATCCTGATCATTTTGCTGGTCTTCACAAGGATCAGTTGCTCAAATCTTGAATCGAAATCAATTCTGTCATTTTGCTGGTCTTTACAAGATGTGGGCACCTCGACAATTATTATGTGCATAGTTTTCTACACCTTAGCTTAGGGCTGCCCCGAGAGGTTCTTCAGCAGTAATGGAACGCAGTTACGAGCCTATACGACCATTCAATCACACTTCAGAAAATGATGTCTGAGACCCGTTTTCCTTTGTTGAATTGCAGGCCGAGACAAACTGTGCATGGGTCACAACACCTGAAGAATATAAAGAAAGTGTATCACGAAGAAAAAGGGAAGAAAAACTTCATGTAATTTGCTGATTGCAAGCTATTAGGNATATGTATCTCTTACCTCAGATGAACATCTATATCTTGCCTCGCTACCTATAATGGCGAGGGCTTGTCTCACTCATGATACGGTTCGCAACGGCGTTTTATGACTGCTTCGCTCCCATAGAACGGGTTCATCAGGTCCCCTTTGGGCGTGGCGCTCGCAACCGATAATTGGTCGGACTTGCTGTGTCGTCGTAATTCGCTGGGGTGTGCTTGCATGGTTCGCGGGCGCTTTAGGTTTTTACCTGCATCAATGTCTCAGTTAAGGCATGTCCGAAAAACTTCTCACGCTTGTCGATCCTCAACCCCAGATCAATCGGGATATGCGCTGAGTTCAAAATTTCAATTGTCCAATACCTCCTACCCCTTTTGTTATTCCAGCATTTAGGAGGTGTTTCACACTTTGGGCATGCGTTTTCTATCACCCATGCTAGTTTGTAGAAGGTCCCCTGTGTTATGTCCTGTTGCCGCACAGTCAAGTTTCTTGCATTCGATCACGACTTGTGTGGAACCTGGTGCTTGAGTGGTTGGTTGTGAGGGCGCCGATGGGACGCTAAGGGTACAGCTAAGGAAACAGATTTCTCTAACAGGAGGGAGTTTTCTTCCCACCATGTTGAACAAGCTTCATGGTTATGACGAGTTCCAAGCTAGTGGAATCTATTCAATCCCCCAAAAATCCGTTGATTGAACAGATAATAACACGCCGATCATAAGTATGAGGCTCCTGCCAACGTCGGTAGCGGCAGCAAGATAAATGACTTTATCAGCCTTCAGGAAGATTGACGGGCTTAACTTCGTGGTGGGACAGATGATGCCAGAAATCAGGTGCGAGGCTGAGTAGACCTCCAGGAAAGGAGGCGGCAAAATACGAGGGCCGACTCGGATGAAAAGCGACCATCTCCACACGAGTTGGGGATACAAGTGAAAAAACCCCTTTTCGGAAGGTTCCACTGAGCGGTCAGGTTGAGAGGACACATGCTACCGTCAGGAGCCCTGTGACAGCCTCGGGGAATGGATGATTTTACAGAGGCGGTGCCCTGGATTGCTGTGATGCCATACATTAATAGCAAGGGCCGATCAACTCCCAAGTACCGGTGTGAACCATCCTTCGAACCGACAAAGAGATGGCTTAGTATGGTGAGTGGTAACCGGCGGCCGTCGATGTGCACCTACAATGTGTCACAGTTGATCGTAAACATTGGCCAGACATCAGTTACCGGAACTCATCCCGTGGTACCTTCAACAACAAAAGATGCTTAAGGTGAAGATCTGGCCTTACCGCTCCCTAACCTAAGAAGATTTAATCTCGCTTTAATTGTTCCCCAAAAAAGTGCTCATGGCTCATCGTCTGGACGATAGCAGTTTGTCCCCATTCAAGCCATAAAAGGGAGGAAATAACGTATCGAAGTGTCTATGGACAATGATCGGTTGTATATTGACTCGACGCCTCACTAGAGATTGGACTTTGAACCTTAAGGCTGGAGTCGTTCAGATGTCCTTCATCCTCCTGCGTAGCACGAGCATTATAGTGCTTTGAGTTGGTACGAGTGTTCCACCTAGAGCTGGCACACTAGCTATTCTTCTTTCTCTGTCGTATGTGCCCTGTATGATGAAGCTAAGCGGCAGTCAGTGTCACAAATGCCTGGTTATCTCCGCACCATAAGCCATCTCCCCCCGCAAAAAAAAAAAAAAAAAAAAAAAAAAAAAAAAAAAAACAGAAAAACAAAACAAAAAACAACAAAAAATGTCGATTCATCCCCATGGGACATCTGCCATGAACCATATATTTCAACCTATACGTACAGCTTCCATTCTCTGTCATCAGGCTTCTCTCCTGTTGGGCAGCAAAAAAACAAAGGCATGACACCAAGGGCTATTTCACTATTTCATATACCGAGGCGACTCGGTTTGTCCCTGGCTGCGTACTGGAAACAAAGGCATGGTATATAATATAATGACACATACAAGCCGGTGCCGTTTGGTTCAAGCACCGCGGAGCTGAGTGCGCCCCGCCATACACGAAGAGAATGAATTATAGACTGTTGCGTGATAAAGGACAGTGGAGGCGTAGCTAACGTACTGCACTGAATTTGCTTCAATTCCAACTTCAACTTTGATGGAACGTTATGTCGTGTAGTACTGGTCTTTGTGGGGTGATGCCGCTACCCTGTTGCTTCGGAATACCCAGTGAGACATGCCTTTCTTGTGACTACCTCACAACCATCGAACAGTTGGTCAAAACTCAGTGTAAGGTTACCTTGTGACCTGTGCTGGGCATCGGATCCACATTCGTTCGATAGCTTACACACTAAGCCCAAACGCGAGTTCATCGGGGAACCAGTAGGTCGTGGAACCCAAGTGATGGCAACCGGATACATTACCGAATGAAATGCCAAATATATTGCGTGATATGGGATATTTGGTTATATACATCTATATATAAATCAAAATGACGGTCTGCTAAGTTGCGGTTTGTGGAACAAATGCTAAGCTGAATCTCCAGGACTCATGCGAATTTTTAGCGAGCCAATCGCGCGTTGCAGCGCTCGTAGAGCATTATCAGCAGTGTCCAGGCTAACAGAGGCAATGTCCTTTGGAGGCCGCGTTGGAGTAGCTAATGGATTTGGAGTTGTCCCGTTTGAATGAGGGGAGTGCAAGAGAGCCATGCTAAACTCGTTCGAGAACCGACTAACGCAAGCCAAGAGTTTCTCTAGCCGTTCGCAATAGGTCCACAATGTCCTTCAAATACACCAGGAGGCTTGACCAGTCTTCGACGGGCATTGAAGAGTCCGTAGCCACCCCCTTCAATCGCATATCAAGATCATCAGCCAGGTACTCGAACGCTTGCCACCAGTCGTCGAACTTGCGCATAGTCTCCCAAATACGGCCCGCGTCTTGTCGAGCTCGTCGATACATAGCATTGTATTTACATACCTTTCTCGCTGCGTCTGCGACTCTGGGAAATAAACCGTCAGGATCGTTGCGCTCTAGGAACGCAGCCACAATGACTTACTTTGTATTTTCCGTTCCAGCCTTGCATTAATCCTGTTGGCAAACACGGATACAACTGGTGCTATCAAACACGAATTAATGGCGGTAAATGATCCGCTGCCTGCACCCTCCGTCGCGACATCTTTAACGGTGCCAGATGCGACTTGCTTGTCTCCACATCTAGCTTGTCGAGCACTCTGCTCATTTATCTTGTCATTGATCTCAAGTTTCACTTTTGTCGCCGATACATCCTGAATCTATGGATAATGTTAGCTAATGCCGCGATGAGGGCAATAAATAGCTTTGAAACCTTTACAATCGAGACTGTCACAAAGGAGTCACACGGTCCATGACCGACCAGAGTGAGCTATTGTTTCTTACCTTCTTACCATCTCCCGCTACATGCCAGACCCATACCCAGTGGTGTGTCATATCTTCAAGGTATGTGGTCTGGCTTAATCTTGGCAGTTTTCTGACTCAAATGTCTAGCTACCTCCCGAGCAACAGCCAATTTGCAGGCTGAAAGATCTACTCCAGGATGTGTTGCGAGCACTCAATCACCTAAATCTTGTCATCCTCGCCTACGACAAGACCCATTCATGTCCGGAAGCCACTCAACTACTACACAACAGGCGAACCGCAGCTGCTGCTCGGGCCAAGACAGTCTATACCGTCACATTTCACCTCTGCGATATTGCAAACCAGTACCTCAGGCTTCTGAATACTGTATCCCCTGCACCACCACCTTCTGGGCAACAGAAACTCCACTCTGTCAGGTTCTATTCTAACAAAGTTAAGAGATCCGCGGAGGACTTTGAGAAAGGTTCCAAAGAAATGTCAGAGTTTGTTCAAGACACAACCAAGGTAGTGGGACAAATCACGTCGTTACTGGGGGACAGTGCGCCAGGCAAGAATGATCTCGCCCTGTGGCACTGCGAACACCCTTCGACTAACGACGCGCCATAGAAAATGTTATACTTACCAAGGAAAATGCTCAAGTTGTAACGGACCTTCTTCGGGCGGCCAATGAGTCCGCTTCCATCCTTGAATATGGTGGAAAATACTGCAGGGAATTGGAAGAACATTTGTCAAGAGTGACGGAAACCGCCAAAGACTCGCCACCGTCGGACGAAGAGACTGAATTTGCTCGCCAGCGGTGGTCCGATTTCCTCGCTGTGTGTGTGAAGGCCTTGGCCGCTGTTAGCGACACTCGCAGCTTGTTGAATTATAATCCCCGTGTGTATACGGAAGAGACTTTGCCAAGTGGCGTGGTTGTGGAGGCTAGAGAACCTCCGTCGGCTACTGCGACTGCTGAACCGGAGGTATCTACTGCTGGTACTCCTCAGGTCAAACCTAAATTATCACTGTTACGACGGATTTTCTCTTGCATCACTTTCTACTTTTTTGATGGAAGGCTTAAATCTATCCGATAGATGTCCGACGTTGTAGCATATACATTATTTGTCCAGTTTCGGCTTCTTGGTGCAGTCGGGAAGGAGAGAATACTTAATTGAATGTCCGAGAAGTCGACCAAGGGTCAGGAACCTGGCGACTGAACGTCACCAAACAAGAATTTGGCACCCTGCTGTTACCTTTACGTTATGTCGTCCTGGTTCTTGGAGCTTCGCGCCAAATCTTTATAGAAGTCACGGCTCAAATCCAAATATCAAACTCCCATCCGATTGACTTTGTGACGCACTTGCCTCTACCCGCCAGGTGGGCCGGGTGGAGAACATAGTAGGTTGGATCACCCGCACCCTTTCCGCCGAACCTCAAGGCTCTGGTATCAACGGGGATCGCACAATATACCCAAGAGTTCCATATGCACCCTTGCACCGAGCATCCATGATGCACCTTCCTTCTGTTTCCACCATTGTATGGCATGAACCTCAGCGGCGAGGCGGATGTCGTACCGGTGGGGATGATGATATGCCCCGTAGCCCTCAAAAACAAGGCGAGATCCTATTCGAAAATGGCGGTCATACGAGCGTTTTTGTCTGTTCGATGTCTTCTTCAGTTCAATCCGACCCTCACTAGAAAGGGGTGGAACATACACGCATAGCATGGGACTACCACCACCTCTTCACACATGAGTACAGATTATGGATAAACGCATTTAGGGTATCCACCGCAAACTTCCGCCTCATCGGGAGCGTCGTGTCGAGGTCTGACATCGACTTTCGGGCGGATGCGTCCGGGGCGCTCTCGTTGGCGCGGGTTTGACGAAGGTCATCAGCCTGTCTCGGCGGTCGGAGTGGGAGTGTACGTATTTGGTGTTCTCTGGTGGATCTGCTGATTAGCTTATGTCGGAATTGAAGGTTACTAGAGCTTAGAGGAAATGCAGAAGGCACATGCAGGGGCATTTAAGAGAGTGGAAGTGGGGTGCAAGAAGAGGCGTTGTCAGGATTGAGCAGGTGTTGCAATTGCTGTGTCTCTCTTTTTTACGTCTTGCGGTGGATGCTGACTGCGATAAAACGTTAGCATACACCTACGCGACCATCTAAAATTTACCTATGATCTGAAGCGATGGACAATAATGCATTGGACCGCGGGTTTATCCCCTCCTACACAACGTCCACAACCCACGCCTCAACTGTGTTCTTAGGGTGAGGGTTGGCACCTGGCACGTTGACGACGCAGGCTACTACTGAGGCCAGCTGGACAGGTTCTACGGCTTGGACATCTGCCGTTGATCGAATTTCTCCCACTGTCCCATCCATGGGGGAGCGTTGAAACGTTGAAGTCTGTGATGCCCATTGCGTCAGTAACAATAAAGAAATAATGGGAGCCAGTCCTACCATCCTCGAGTCGTAGCACGATGTACCACTAGTCATCAGAAATGAAAGGTCTCATTTCCCCCCAAAACTACTGGCCAATTCCCCGTGCAGGATCAGAGAGTTGCGAACCTGGGATCAGGAGGCGGCAATGCAGCCATCGGTTGTCAATGGCCTCACAGACAAACGTCCTCGTCGACATAAAGCAAGCAGGCTCTGGTACTCGGTCTTTGAGACAAGCTCGTATCTAAGGAGGCGGTTTGATGGAATTCATACAATCTGGGTAATCCTGCCTATGCGACTTCGAAGCTCAGTTCATGGAGACACAGCACAAGTATGGTCAAGTCAGCCTGAATGTGAAAGATGTGAGCACGGCTGCTGTAACCAAGAACCCCATACTGACAGGAATTGGCCGTGGTTGACCTCACAGTCTTGAGGTGAGTTGGGGGGTGGGGAAAACTGGCTGAGCGCTGGAGGCTTCTGTTGACTGCTGTAGTGTAGAAAACCGGTATTAGATAGTGACCTCAAGAACTAGGTATTGGGTGAGCTGCTTACTATTTCAAATTTCCATGAGCATCAATGACTAGCATATTATACCGGGGTACCGAGCGAGCCCGGGCCAACTACCTCTGTCAGTGTCAAATGGCAGACACACATTCTGAGCCTGGAGGAGGTGGGCGTATTCGATGCTGAAGCTACCGCGAGCCGTGAAAGCGTTGTGGTGGTGGATGGGTGTGGGACATTTGCTTCCGAACTCCCGGCCCCAGGGACTCGCCAGCTGTCTGGGTCAGATTTACGAGAACTCACCACATGCAACGACGAGTTGCCTTCCAAGTACTCCCACTACCTCCAGGACCACACTTTATGGACACCTTGCATCTGCATCGAGTTCTGCCACTTTGGCTTCCTTAGAATGGGCGGATGTTTTCCATGACTGATTAGGAGCGCTTGGGGATGTTCTCCCTACCTTCAGGCTTCCCTCCCAGCTCCTAACCCGCTCATCAACGTCTTTAATCAGTTCGTGAGCCGGTCAACTCGTTGCCTTTTTCAAGCGTGCCTGGCGTTTCTATCCAGAAGTTCCTACATCTTGAGTAAACCGCACCTTGAACTTGTTCTTGCATTGGTTGTATAAAGGTCCGTCAATTACTTCTGGAAGTTTTGTTGTCTATTAACAGCTCAGCAAAGGAAGATTCTCAACCTGCAGGCAACTGGGTGGTTGGCAAGATACGCAGGTGCCCATTTCCAACACCAGCGGCAGCATTGTAGTATCAGAGCGCCGCCTAGCTAACGGAGCACCTCGCTTGATTTGAATCGGGACCGAAGAAGTGCACTACCTATGCTTTGAGACTGTTTTTCGCGCCACGATTGATGGGAAGATTGCAATGAGTAAGTTGGTTTTGATTCTTTGAGCTGTTAATAATATCTGAGCTGCATGCAGTCCGACCCGCTCGGTCACCACGCTCCGAGTTCCATACCGGGCGAAGGTGATTGAACCACCATATTCACCCTAAGCCAATCCTTTCGGATCCTAAACAGGCCGACACAGTGAGCCTTAGTTGTCGGGGGCTGATGGCCACCGATGGATACAATTTTCTCTCTCTCGTCCTGCCTCCATCGAATAACCTTCAACCCGTCCCACGAAATCGGCAACCTGTCGTCGGCGCGTGTATATAGTGTGCGACATGTACAGTGTGAAGAGGCTGAGTCTCTACCAGCCCTGCGTCATGGTGCTAAGCCTTGTTTCCTTTCTGTTTTGTACTTCTAAATCCGACGAATCACCAGCAACGGCCTGAGATTCAAGTAGCCCATACATGGTGCATGATTCGTTCGAGCAACCCCGCGAACATGTCTGGTACTCCACCCCCCACGATTCCGTCACCCCACCCCGTCCTAGCTTGACACCTCAAGGTTTTGAGCATACCTTCCTACTCGATAGATTCGTGAACATACGCGGCTGAGCTCATGGCATGGCGTAGCAACCGTGGTCAAGCATGCCTTTTGTCTCTTCTTGAATGGCTTCCCCTGTTGTCTACATATTCCTCAGTATACGCCGTTGGACATGATCCGGCTCAGGTCTACGGAGTGCGAGGCTTGCTTCCATGCACTCCGAAGAACGAGACCCGCCTGCGGGATCCTAAATAGCCTAACAAGAGAACCGGACGGTGTCCCTCTTCCTACTACCCACCACCAATGTCACTCCTGTGGGTCCTGCGGCGGCCCCAGGAGCCGCGTCAGTTGACTATTTTCCAACAAAAACCTCGACGTTGCTTCAAAGTTGCCTCACTAGTCCTGTCCGTTCTTATCTAAACCAGTCGAAATGACCCCGAAGATACATGTTGGTCTTTCGCCTCGAAGGATAGCGTTGCGAGAGTCTCTTATACGAAACGAGCTCCCAATATCTTGTCAGACAAAAACGCGAGCTGGACGCGACCCTTTGCAGTCCCTTTCCTCACAATGCTCGTCGCGGCCGCAGGACATCAGTCTTGTCGCTATCCTCCCGTCCTTGTGCGCATCCCTACCGTACCCACCAGTGCAATCTCCGACTACCATATTACCGTGTTCCATCAGTCCAGTGCCCAGCACTCAGGTCTCAGATCTTGGACCTCCACCAAACTCTAGCTCCCAGCCCAACGCACATTAGCTCCGCTTCTCCACTTTCTCCCAACAGCATCACCATGATTCGCAGGGGTCATTGTTTAGATCTGATGATCTGAGAGGAATCAAGCTGCTTCAACGTGCTGACGCCTGGTGAATGCTTTCATACCCGTCCGCCTCTCCGAGCTATGACTCCCAGGTTCCGAAAGCAGGAGTATCAGCTAGGTGCGCGCTTGAAGCGATAGACGCGCGCATCGGCACTGCTTGCTATAAGGCGAGTGAATCCAGTGGGAAGCTCCCTTAGCTCCTTGGTCAAGCGAGAACTTGAAGGACCGCTCCAGAAATGTATGGAATTCAACGGAATCCATGGAACAAAGCGTTCTGGTTTCTGACGTAATCATAAAGAGCTCATTTTGGCTCGATAGTAATGGAATTATGTCCATGTGCTAAAATACGAAAGGTCTAAGATACATCGTTATGAGTACATCCACGCCCTCGCACGTTGCTGCATCACTCGATGATTGGATTCCTCTCTCCATTCAAGTGCAATCCGGCCATTGAAGCTACACGTTGGAAGAGGTGACTAACCCGTTTCGCCTCGATAATATTCGCTATGTAGGGATTTTTGATGTCTCCATCGACGTCTCCATCCGCGTGCCCATCCGCAATTTCACTAATGCCTTCGTCGGCTCCGTCGAGTTCGCCTTTGTGGCGAGGAACGAAATGTAAAAGGCCGAAGGAGAACTCTCTGGTGAAGTCGATGACCACCTTGACAACACTTTCAAAATCGTCGAGCGCCTTCATAACATTGGCCACTGCCTGCTTCTTTTTGGTTCGACTGTCAGAAAGATGAAGGTTTTCGACGGTTTTCCACAAGGCTTTCATAGCAGCGTCCTTCTCTGCTTCCGTGTACAACATCATTCTCAGCTCAGCGACGACTCGGAGAAGTATGAACGAGGATTCCTCCACAGCCTCCATCATCTTCTTGACCTTCGATGGGCGATTCCCAGTATGCATTCCGATGGACTCCCCGTGGCCAGAGATCCACAGAGAGAAGCCCTTCTCAAGAGCTTTCATCTGGTTCACAAGAGGCTCTTGAAGGGCCAAGCGTTTGCAAACAAACTTGTTAACGTCCGAGCGATAAGCGGCTTCTCCCTTGTGAAGGGTTCCCAAAGCCTGCTCGAGAGTACGAAGGTTTTGATGAAGCACTGATAACTTCTGCGTGAACGGCTTCGTTTAAGTTAGACAAGGGCCCTTGGGTTAGGAAGCAACACTCGAACACTTACATCGGGTCCAGAAGCTTCTGAGAGAGTTGGTGCCTTCTGAATGAGCCTTTCCACCTAAGATAATGGTAGGTTGATCAGCATCGGCAAGCAAAAGCAAATTTCTTTTACACACCACAGGTATGAATGACTGAAAGCTGTGCAGTGCCCCGAGCCAGAACGTCTCGATTTGAGACCATCTTCTGTCAGAGGCAATTAACTTGAGCTGTGATTTGCGATTGTCAAGCAACCAGCTTTCGAGGTCCTGAAGAATTGAAGAGGCCTGGTGCCACCAAGCTTTGAGGGGTCCCAAATCTTCAGCAAGTTCTTTGAGTTGGTCCCTAAAGCGTGTAATTTCTTCATGTGTTGCTTCATACTTGAGTATTTGTTGCCCATCCGCTTTATTATTCCAATGGGTCAGTCGTCTATTTGATGGAATTTCTGAGGCTCACCTCGCTGTTTCTCATCCATGGATTCAGTGATCTTGTAGGACCCAATGTCGCGGGCGGGGGCCAACACAAGAAGACCAGCGAGTTGAGTTGGATCGGTGGCTTGTGCTTGATTACACACACGCGCCACGTTTTGGGCACCAATGGCGGTCATTTCGCAACGCTCTACGTGCTTTGCAAGTGACTTTATCTTCTCATCACAAGACCTCAAGGCATCCTCCGACGTTTTCAACGAGATCTGCCAAGAGACAGGACTGATTAGTCGCTGGATGGTTACGGTTCAGGAAAATAACGGACATCAAGTAATTGCTGGTGCATGGCTTTGAGCTTCTCGAGCGAGGTCTGCGTTGCCTGTAGGCCTTTATCGATAGCACTCTGTATTGGCGCCGTATATTTGACTATTTCATCCTGGGAGGTAAGACCATGATAGGCCCTGCAAATGTCTAATCCTTCTCCACAGGATTCAAACCCCCTTTCAACGGCGTTTATGATCCGCCCTAAGGTCTCGACGAGCTGGCAAGTTACAGATTGGATTTGTAGCGCAAAGCCTTGTATGGCTGGTACCCCACTCCGTCTTCATTTGTAGGTTAGTAGGTTAGTAATAGCCAAGCGGCTGGAAGTCTCTACACACAGAAAAGGAGTTCGTTATACCTGAGAATATCTCAGGACGGGACTAGCCTCTCACACAATAACGAGATCTAGGATCTAGATCTTAATCTGAGATGAAAATCGACAGTTCGATACAAAGAGCGTGAAGTCAAATCTTCGGCGAAGTGTGGTGACATATATCCCACCTTGTTGCTATCCAGTTGACAGTTTACTATTGCGATAATGGCATGCTATGATACGTGCAACTTGAACCAAAACATATCTCACGTTTTGACTTGTTCAAAATGTTCGACGGTTCACGAACTGCTGCCGTCATAGCTCGCTACACCTCGAAGCTCGAGTACGGAAGTTTTTGGTCTCAGGTTGTATTGTTTCAAAAAGCCAGGTTCAACGAGGAAAGGGGGTGACCGCAGACGAGCGTAATTCGCCACGCAAAGAACCACCACACTCGCCTATTTTATTACCAACAAACAGCTGAAAACAATGTCCCCAACAAATATACCAGACCAAAAATAAGAATGAAAAAACCGAAGTCAATCTCGGAAATATCGGAGAGATATACATGAACGCAAACGTTGTAGAAGGGACGGCTTGGCTGGTAAACTAGCGGTCGGAGGTGACGGCCCCGAAGACGTCATACGTTGTGGGTCCTTATATTTGGCGGTTGACAGAGGTGAGGGCGGACGCAAAGTATCTGAGGGGCTTGTGGGTATAGCGGATATTGCCTGAGAGGAAGAAGCCTCCAGCTGCGCCGCGCTGCCGGATGTTGTATTTGGAGCGACTGCAAAGACGGACCGGACAGGTGTTTGCGAGCTTGTGGTTGGTTTGGCAACGGGGCCTGGAGGTGCAATCGACGTTGACCGATAAGGGGGCTCCGATGGCAAAACATACGGTTTGGTCCTGTGCATGAGGAAGCCAATCTCCACGAGATCTGACATCAGTCGATAACTACGTTGACGGTGTTCATTCCAAAGTTTGTCAATAACCTCAACTTCTTCTGGAGAAGGTTGCAATGTATTGAAAGAATCCACCAAGCCTTTGATGTGTTCGTTGAGAGTGTGGTAATAATCTGCTAGTTTCAGAGAGGCTTTAGCAGTACGAGCAAAGACCTGGAGGAGTGTCTCGGCGACTTGGGGATTTTTCGAGTTGAAGAGGAAGGTACGTGGATCGTCAACGTCGGGTGATCCTGATCCACGACATGAGTAACCGAATTTTCAAGGTTGGTTAATCCTCACCTGGCTCTATATCCGCGAGTGAAGCAGCAATTTTTTCTACCACCCGGCGGAAATATTCAGCCCCCAAAGTAATGCCTGCATCAATGTCTCGAAATCTGCCCACTAAGGACTCGGTCCGTAATTCGAGATAGCCTATATGTGTTTCGGCTTCCTGTCGTTTGGTGGCCACCTCACTAGGCACAGCAGAATATACCTGGGCGCAGTCAGTGACGACCGTGAACGCCAGCTCCAAATCCCGACATTCTTTAGACATCGCTTCCCGAAGCTGAGATATCAGGTCGAGGGCATCCGCCAGGTGATAGGAAGCCTGTAGAGCGACGATAGCAAGATGGAAATCGTTCACCACACGAAGCATATATTGGAGCATCTGCTTAATCTCGACTAGAGGAGCCTCATCTGGTGGAGGCTAAGAAAATTTCAGCCACGTTTGGAGCATTGTATGCCCAACACACTGACCATGAAAATGTTGCAGGTGAACGGCTCCTCATCTGGTGCCATTGAACAATACGGTTGAATATTAACGTTCGTTTTCTCATTGTTACAACAACAAGAACACACGCCGAAACTCCGATTTTCGGAGCTTGAAACCAAGTGCTTTGACGGAAATATTAGTATCATAACGTCGTTACTCACCATTCTTGGATATAGTTATAATTTCGCGACACCGTGAATTAGGAACTAGCAATTGGCTTGGAAGGCCGTGAGGTCCTGGTGGGCTGCTCAATCACAAGCAGCCATTGCGAGCTGCTGAACGTACTGTTGGCGCTTCTTTTGGCTTTACGTTTGACCCATTTCAGCCCAGCGGGGCGAACTGACAGGGCGGCACTTCATTGATGAGAATACACATCTGTACTGTAAGCATCGACAAAGCATGAATGATGTAGCGATCTCGTTACCCAATTCTTAGAGATAGGAAGTACCCTATGGCCTCATTATATCCAAGTGAAATGTATAATATCTACTGAATATAAAGGGATAAGATATCAGTCAGAAATTAAAAATAACTGATTCTCAGAGAAAGTCTGCATGTCTTATATAGTTGCACACCAGCAGTGTGAAGGGACAGGTTTGAAAAGGATGTGAGTCAGTTAGTTATGCTGAGTGGTCCAATTATGGTTCTATTAGTATGTAAGACATGCACTTTGTTGGACAACATGAATTTCCCTTGCATTCATCCCCTGATCCTCCCCCTGGCTCTGTCTTGTCTCTCATTGTACTTAATAGCGAAATCACAGAGGTCCCTGGCTGGATAGTGATGCGGTTGGTGAGTCACGTGATAGCGATTCGGGGTTGCGTCACGCGTCAGAGGGACTTGTGTCAGGAATGGACGTGAGTCAATTGATCCGTATGAGTTATGCTGAGTAGTCCAACGACGGTTCCGGTAGTATATAAGGCGCACGGTTCGTAAATTTTCCTCACATTCATTCCCCGTCTCCTGGCGCTGTCTTGCCTCTCACACCTTGTACTCAACAGCGGAATCGCGGGTTGCTTTGTTCATGGGCGGTGATGCATAACGCCCAAGGGGTTAGTGGTGTCAAGCAATTGATTTCAAGCTTATAAAGTAGCTGTGGCTGCAACATTCTTACAACTTTGGGTAGTATCTTGTCATTGCTCGATTTGGATGTAACTGGCTGGGAACAATATCCGGGTTATCTCCGTCCTCTTTGTTCACACACCTCAAATTGAAGACTAACTCAAGTCGCCACACAACCAAATTCGTGGCTTCGACAGGGACAATTACTGGGGAATTCAGCGCACATCAATGAGAGCGTCGACTTCTTGCACAGGTTGACGGTCACATTACCCCCGCCTTCCCCAAGCGAGAGAAAAGGATGCGTCAGCCGTACCTGATGCTTACAAACTCTGAAGCGACTGACTCGATCCGCCTACCGTTGACACTACGTGGGGCTACCAAATTCGTATTCTTGGATCATTGTCAGTGGTTACGCCGGGAGATTGACAGGAGAAGACGTCCAGCTTAATTACGGGCGCAGGGATGTTTCAACGCCACGGCCACACTACTCCCACATTGGAATACAATAGATGAAACCGAGTGATATGGAAATCATATTGTCCTCTCCACTTTCCGTGAACTGCGGGCGTGGTTGGCGGAGAGGACAATGATTGATTCCTCGCAACTTCCTTAAACACTTACTCACGGACTGTGGCCGCAGGAAGTGCGTGTGTGCCCGCAGAAACTGCGGAGGCGCACACGCTCTAAACAGCATTTCGGCAAGTCGGGCCATTTGAGCCCATTTGGGAATGGACTGAGAAATCATGGAATAGGAGGAACGACCACGGGTTATGTTCGGTCTCGGAAAGTGCTAGCCGTGCCTAGAACCCTTGGTCCAGGTGTTGTGCGGCGCCACGTCGCACATGCATAAACCGATTACGGGAGCGGCGGAGGGCGGCGTTGGGGCGGGACACCTCGTGAATGTCAGGGTGGGAACGTGAGGCGGGATGCTGTGCAGGAGAACGCGCAATACTGCCGGATATGGGAACAGGGCGGGAGGAGCATGTGTACAACTGCGATCGGAGCGCCGCATTTGTCATCATTTCATTTGATTGCGCTTCCGATTCTGGGTTGATGGCGACGAGATATGACTCGGTCTGGGAAAGCATCAGTTCGACGCTTCAGGTGTCTGTGCGCGAAACTGGGAGACAGAACAGCGTAGTCGGGCACAGACAGCACAGTGAAGGACATGTGTCGTGTATCTATGCGTGGAGTGACGTGGAAAGCACAGGATTGCATAGCAAGTGGAATGGGCGGTAGATTGTACCTGATAGAATACCCGGGCCAGCTTTCGGGCGGTCGGAGTTTGAAAAGGGCTGTGGTGCAGCTTATATAGCGACTCGAGTCACAAAGCTGTCCAGTGTTTCTTATCCCCCAACAACCACCCACTGACTTGGACAGATCCAGTTTCTGTTCCGAGTCCAGAGCGTTGCATCCAGCAGAGGCATCTGTGAGTCATTTGTACCTCTTTCTCCACGTTTTGTGGCCTACGTCCATTGTGTTGCGCACGCGCAGTACGAAAGCCCAATCTTATCGTTGAGTAATGGCTTCGTCATCCGTGGTCGATTCAGACACGATGTTGGCCCCCTCGTCGAGCTCTCTTGCTTCGGCGGGGAATAATACGTCTTTCCAAATACGAGAGGGTGACCACAGCTCTCCTCAATGGGCCGCTCCATCTGCTTTTCCCTCCTCGTCGGCAATGGACAGCGCCTCATGTAACCACACCCTTCTTCGCGACTCAGCGCTAACATTATCACCCAATTCCAGAACTACAGGGCTACCTTCTACGGTGTCCTCCACAACCACATCCTCCCCTCTTGCTTCCCACGTCGCAATTTCATCCCAAACCAAACCAGCCGTATATAGTAACTCGCGCCAAAATGCAGGCTCAGTTCTAAATCCGTCTGTCTCCTCGTCAACCTCGGAAACTCGCCCTCACGCGCAATCATCTGTCGAACCTACGGTTCCCAACCACTTATCTTCTAACCATGTCTTAAACAACTCGTCAACTCGTCCTCGGACGTCCAACCAGGTCTTTGCATCCACCTCGGATTTAGCAGCCCATTATGGCATCCCAACAACACTTCCTCCACTGCCTAGCATTCCAACACGCCGCCCAGAGCCTGTAACACAGCCTTCGTCGCATTCAACAGCAGTTCCCGACTTCTTCGCACTTAAAGCCAATTATCTTAACATGCTCTCTCAAAAATCTGAGTCTACCTCCGCTCCATCGTCCAGCGACATGTCGAGCACAACGGTTTCCCCGGCAGATCTCATGCAGCCTGTGGCTGCTGACTTCAACCAGCTTGAAGCCATGCTAATGGAGACTCTAGGTATATCCTCATCAACAACCAGTGCATCGCCCACGACTCATACGCCTGCCTCACCTCTAGGGTCTACCAGACAACCGGAGACAACGTTTGAGCCGAATGACTTCTTAACATCGCCCTGGACTCCCTCCTTAGACAACTTTGGTGACTCACCTGGCGAGACACCTCTCAGCGATTTCCTTTCCACTCCCCTCATCACCGATGACAATGACGGTAGCATGCTCACCGGGTTCCATGACTCGCCTTTGTTCTCTGACTCACCGTACATCGATGGAACATTCGAGTCATCGGACAAGCCTCCGTCCCTCGATACATCGGGCCTCTTGGCCATGCCGCCCACGTCCCCAAATCCTGGAACTTCCGCCCTTGACCCGACTTCACTGTTCTCCCCTTCTCTGCCCATGAACAACTCGACCTCCCCACTCTCTCAACAACCCTCTGTGCCTTCGACTCCAGGCAGTGGTGTCACTACCTCAACGACGACCACTCGTCGCCGCTCCACAGCGACTGGGACTCGTAAGAACATTACCGCCGACTCGCTTGTTCCGCTCGAAGCTCCCACTCAGCCAAGGAGGTACTTGACTCCATCAGCGACATCGAGGAAGGAGTTGCCTGCGGTGTTTGCTCGCAAACGCGCTCGTCACCAGATGCTCGATGGCGAAGAGGATGAGTTGGAAGAGCCTCTGAAGCCAAACGCTACTGAACTTGAGCAGATTGAGTGGAAGCGTCGACAAAATACATTGGCTGCGAGGAAGAGCCGGAAGCGCAAGCTTCTGCATCAACAGGAATTGGAGTCTCAGGTCGCAAGTCTCACTGCAGAGCGGGAGAAGTGGAGGCAGAGAGCACTGACGCTACAGGGCGTGCTTCAAGCCAATGGTATCCCCTTCACTGAGTTCCAGGATTAAGAGCTGCATGCGTATTTTTGAGATACCTTTCTTTTTTGTTATGTCGTTATGATATCCCCTTATCTTCCTATTATCTTTTGTTCTGGACTAGAGAGTAGATGATCCGTGGTACTCCTGGTCATCTTTTCTGGTGCTTTGCTTGTATCATACCTATCCCCTCCTCTATCCACACACACGTCCAACTTATTGCCTTTCCGTCCTGTTTGTTAGTTCCTATCTGTTTTGTGTATGCGCCTATCTCAATGCCCCCGAAGTTCGTTTATAGTTCGAGTAGGAATTCAACCCCAATTGATCGCATCTTGATTTGACTTGACTTGTGATTGAGGATTGAGTACCATGCATGATATCTTGAGTTGAAACGGTCGACCGAATGAAACCGGTGATAAAATGAATACACGCAGACTGCGCAGAATCACATTGGCGATAAGTTGTATTTCCGTCTGAATTCCATCGGGCAAATGCAAATGCCGGTCATAGCCATGAGCAGAGGATAAATGAACAAAGCCCAAAAAGTCGTATGGGTAACTACTTTTCGACTAGTTAGTAACACAAAATCATGTGCCCTTTTCGAGGCAGGTTCGACTCTCGTGAAGCAAGTGTCCAGGCTTCAGTATGATTGTCCAAACATTCCCCCTCACAAGCCAGGTGGGAAGAGGTTGCGGTGCTGCGTCGACGAGCAGGGGATAGTGCGGGTGAGTCTACCGTGAAGTGTGCCTAGGTGTCCGCCGGAAAGATTGGTTCCCTCATATGCGGCTCAAGGGCTGAACACCGTTAATCGATGTGATTGCCATCCACTCGTTTCATACTCTGTCACAGTGTTCCTTGAGCAGCGTTTGGATAACGACAATCACGACTTATGAGCATCAAAAAGATAGCAATCTATTATTGTGATATCAACAATCAGACGAATCACATCTCTTGCGGCGTCTCATCGTCTTTAAACGGGCTCGCCTGGATATCATACAACTTTTTATACTCCCCGTTGACCTTCATAAGTTCTTGATGTGAACCACATTCCACTATCCTTCCTTCTTTCATGCATCTAATTGGCAAGGGTCGGCTCATACTAGAAAGATCGAGGAAAAAAGAGGTACTCACATAATCAGATCCGCTTGCTTTGTGAGTTTACCGAATCGATGAGTAACAAAGATGATGGTTTTGCCTTCCCTTTCTTCTAACAGGTTGTCCAGAAGGAGCTCTTCCCCTTCGGCGTCGAGAGCGGAGCTCGGTTCATCGACCGCGAGGAACCTGATTTCTCCAGAGTTGAACCTCATGAATGTCCGTGCCCTTGGGGAGCAACGTTAATTCATTGGTAGCCAAGTAGAGGAAACTAGACGCACGCAACGATTCTTTGTTTCTCGCCACCGCTCACTTCGACTGGTCGCCTTAGGTCCTCTAGGACCTTTTTGAGTGGATGATCTTCATCTTGGTCTCGGACATTGAACTGGTAGTATTCTTGTAATGGATCTAGCACCGTATCCGCACCATGTTTCATTCGAGCTAAGACTTCTTCAGCACCAGCTTTCCTCGCAGATACACGAAGCGCCTCTGTGTCAGATAGAAGAGGTGTATATCCGAAACCAATATTTTCTCCCAAGGAAAAGCCCGGGTAGATCAGGTTATCCTGACTTAGTACGGCCATGGAGCGACGCAGCGATGATTCAGAGTACGACGAGGATGGTAGGGAGTCGATGTAAATCTGCCCGGGAGTGCTCTGGTGCTGCGAACTTTCGTCGTCTGTGGCTGTAGAGGGTGTAGGCTGGTATAGGCATAAAAGGAGTTTTACAAGAGTTGACTTTCCGCTCCCGTTGGCGCCAACGAGAACCACGAATTGGCCAGATCGGATCTTTAGATCGATGTTGCTTAATGCTTCTTGGTTGGTTTGGCTCCCGGGATAACTGAATGAAACATTCCTATGTTGATGGTTGAGATTAAGGCATTTGGGCTGATGGGTAGGGTTGTATTTACCTCAGTTCGAATTCAATCCCTTGCCCCTTCCGAAGTGTTGCGTCTTCAGCAACCACTAACTGGGAAGGTTTCTCTTGATACGCTCCGTCATTGCCTTGTTCACCTGCGTCTTCGTCTGTCGACTCGTACAACTCGCGAATGGTTTTCAAGCTCTTCCTGAAATGTTCTGTTCCGTGCACGATGACGTCCACGTACTGCACCAACATCGACGAGGATTCTTGAAGGATGACAATAGATGCGAATGACGTTTGTTTCGGACTCAACAGGGCGAGGATAGCACAGTAGACCTGAAGCATTATCGTCAACAGAACTCATGGAAGGGGGGTTTGATAGGCCACACCATTGGTAAGTCGCCAGCTAAAGTCAGTAGGACTGGAAGGAAAGGAGTATTGTATTTGCGACCTAGTTCCCAAACCGGCGTTTCGGTTAGGTCTGCGAGGCGTTCATTCGCTCTTTGATATTCTCCAGTACCACATCAATATGGAGACAGGATTTAAATACTTCGAGACTCACCTGTAACAATGAAGTGTTGTAGGTTGTTGCTTATGACGTCCTGACGATATTCCGGCTCTGTTAAGCCAGCTAACGCATGCATTCTCAAGTCGTCCTTGTTGTTTTTCTTCACGATACATACTGGCTCGATGTTCAGTGCAGGAGGGAGCTGAGCAGCCAAATTCGCGCACCTTTGGTCCAGATATCCCTATTGATGAGGACAGATACAGCGGGCTGAAGAACAGTTAAGGCTGCGAAGAGTAGACCTCCGCTATCACGGTGAGAGAGATGCACTATCAGTGTGAGCTGACCAAGTATGCTCAAGGATAAGCTAGAAACGTGAAGGAGCGCGCGAAAGGACTCCCATGCCTCACTCGCGGAGATGTTTATTTGCTCGGTGGGACCTGGAAGAATAAGTGAGTATTTCGACCCGTCCCTTGGGCCAAGATGCCCAGCAGAATGACGTACTTCCTGATCGTGCCAGGTCGCGCCTCAGTTTCGCTGAGAGAGTTGTGAGAAACCACAGGAGACAGCGATGAAATGCCCGCATACCGTTCATTATACGTATTTGAAAGTGAGAAGTAATGCGCCGTTGAAGTTTTTCAAGTATCTGATCGCTAGGTTCTGATTTAGTAAAGGCTTCTAAGTTCAACGCGAGCCAAAAACTTCAAGCCTTACCTATACCAAGACAGGAACTTGGCAAAGCCAGTAGTCGCGAGTCGCAAAGAGAGAATGTACATCACGCCTGGCCAGTTGGGCGTGCCTCTCCTCAGGCACTGCTCAATCTATGGGAATTCAGTTCTGAGTCATCCGTAGAGAACGACTGATCAGCATACTCACCACTCTCAATACCTGGCTGGAAAAGTGCATTTTAACAGCTTCTTGACAACTCATCCATAATTGAGACAACATGAATGACACGAAGAGTCCAGGAGACAGGGAGTAGATGTCTTGAACGAGTCGATAGAGTACTGGGATATTTTTCGGGGCGTCATAAATCAACCTTCGGCACCGTTCCCAGAGGCTCTCGTCCATCAGCAGGACCTCCCAAACACCATATTGCTTTGTGCTGTATGGAGTCGTTTGCTGTTTCTCTGAACCATGTGGTGCATCCCCGTTTTGTTGTGCAGCACCGGAGGGCATAGTAATCGTTCAGTCAAGATAGTGGTGGAGTGCACCGAAACTCTTGACGCGATAAGTTCTGTATAAATACGCTGCCGGTACTGAGTGGCCGCTGAGTGCGGGCGTATTGGCATGATGATCTCATCCACATCTTCGTCTAGTGATCCCCGAACATCGAACCCAGCAGATTTGAATCAGCCCCCCAGATCCCATCTTTGAGGATGACGGGAGAGGGTACATAATTCGGGAGAGCTCTGCCACATGACCGCATCAGGCTGTGTGGCTGTGTAGCACTACAATAAGCACCGTGCCTTGTGATCAATACACTCAACAACAGAATTAGATCTATTTTTGATATGCTCAATGTTAGTAGGAGGACGTAATATGGGGTCTAGCTGCGCATCAGACACCAATGCATGGATCTCTGAGCAGAGTTACTTCTCTCGGCTCTGCCTTCCGAATTATCAGAGAAAAGCGCCTGCGGCGGAATGCTATACTAACCCCACTGATCTCGATACACTTCTTATCCACAATCCCGGCGCATTCATTCAGACATGAGACTCGTTAGTGTGGTAGTTAATGCCGAAGCACATACGCAACCAGATCCGCCGGTTGAATGAGGTTTCTGACACTGAGCCACGAATGCCATCCTGTTTCCAGCCCTTTTCTTAGAGTGGCGTCGTTTCAGCCTCGGCGTCCAGTAGTGAGCTAGATTTATGGATCTAACCATTTTTAGATCGGGATCTCGTCGCGCCTTCTTTCACTTACTACGGTCGCCTCCGCCTTACTCCATGCCCCCCCGTGACATGGCTGGGTTATGGGTTTCGACAGAGTATGGGTTCTGGGAATATGTTGCGAAAATTAATTAAACTGTGAATATTTACACTTGAAATAATCATAAGGGCTATCCTACGTGGGGTATGGTGGCGAATCTAGTTAGGTCGTAGCTTTACGTCCGCTTCACTTAGCTCCATGAACCAGTGGAAATGCATGAATACATACGCTTTCGCTTTTTCCCAACTGCCCTTGGAAGATCGCCTGCTGCCTCCCTCAGGCGTCTCGCCACCGCACTTTGTGCTTCGTCAAGGTGTACATTGGATTGTTCCTTCAGCAGGGTGATGATATGGGTTTGTCAATGAGATCGACCCCGTTATCAAGCCAATGCTTCTGCTTCACAGCTCTGCTTTCCCTGCTTCGACTGGGTCTGGAGCAGGGTTTCTCATAATTGAACCATGAGCATGTAAGCCCTTTTCCAATGTCTGAATAAGTGAGGAGGGCATAACTGAGGCTCTCAAAAATTGTTCAGTTGCTATAATACAACCGTTCACAGTGTAGAGACCGATGCTCGTGAAAACGGCAACCTCACGTCACTCTCTCACTAGTCCAAATCGCGGAATGCACTTGTCGGAGCGCCCGTCGTCGAGCCGCCCATGGCCACTTTTGGGTCCCACTATTCGAGTTTCTGAATCTTACGCTGCCTATGTATATTCATCTCTGCATTTCTTCCGTCGTCGCCAGTCCCATGATCGCATGCTTGCCTATTATCTCCTTTGTAGTGGTACCTCAGTAGTTATATCCCACATTTTCTGCCGATGTTCCAGCCTATGCCGTCTTCGTTTTGCTCTCGCCTCCTCCATTTGCATCTGATATTGTATACCATCTGTTTCGCCTTCATATTTCCTTTAATCTTCACGGTTTATTGTTTCGCCACATTCCTCTGCCAGTTTCACCTTGGTTACCATCCGTTTCGCCTCATCTACGCCCTTCCACCTCGAGATTCCCGTTCAGATTTGTAGTTCTACTCATATATAAAGAAAAGCTTGTCATGTAATTGGAGGAGAAAATCGTGTACCCGTATTCAACCCGCACCTCGCCGTCTAAAGATCCCCCACAGGTTCTGTTCCCCCCCTTTATATTTATTGTATTTTATTATCGATTTATTTCGGCCCCTATTTCTCGTACTTCGGTTACGAAGTCCAATGGTCGTTGGATTCGACTACGCTCGCTTTCTCTGAACCCCCAACGGAGGTTATCTCTCTTCAACACAAAGATAATTACAACTGAAAATGTTACACTCTTGATGCAGGCAACTGCTATATATGGTCACCGACGCTATGGTTTTCCGAAAGGCTCCAAAAAACTATGCGTTATGTGAATATACAGAGTTATGGGTTATGGTCCTGTGAACCATCTTGGTGGAAGGAATTTGCTATGGGTTATCACAGAGTATGGGTTATGACAAGTCTGGGATAAGGCAGAGGCAGCTGCGTAGAGTGGTAATTGTAATTCTTTGCCTTACCGCAGCTTCCAGGGTGGCGCCCGTATTGGACGGAAGTGGACATATCTCATACCAATGTTCTTAACAAGCGAAAGTCTGCATAAATAAGGTTTCCTTTTCTGAGAATCGTCATCGATAGAGGGCGTCAGTGTACAAGAATGTCACAAGAGAAGCGAAGCGGCTCTTGGGCTTGTCATCATCTCAAAGCAGACAATTCACGTAATTTGATTCGAAGTGTACGGAGTCCATTCAGCGGAGGACTTTCGTCCAAGGTTCTCACAGAGTGTGGTGTGAACAACACCTCATCAATCAGCCATCCTGATCGGTGGTTGAATGCTCTTCCTGACCACCAGATCATGCTCCACTTATCATTCGATTTGACATGTGTGGGCGTCAAAAAATGAGGGACCTCCGATATGATGTATTACCCCAGTATGCCATGGGATGACGAACATACGGGACCGATAGATTCTGCGGTGTGAAGCACGGGCGTCCCATTAAAAGCATGAGGAATATCGTCCTCTAAGTGCTTTACCGATAACAATTGAATAACCGGGCGCTATGAGAACTGCGGAAACCGCGAGATGATTGATTATGTTGTGAGAGGACAAGTCAAAATTAGGTCAGAAGACACGGAGTAACGTAGCTTCCTATCCGTGAACCACCGGAAGGCTGCTCCTGTCATCTAGTTTGGGTCCAGTCCAAAAGATATAGCGAGTGTATGCTCGTAAAGGACGCAATTTGCAAAACGGCCGACGATGGTCATTCACGCGGCATACTGACAAGCAAGTCCCGTCAACATCCTGGAGTCAGTCTAAATAGACAACAGACAAAAATCTCTGCTTTGATGTCGAGGACCTTCAGCTCAGGAAGCAACCCAACACTCACCAGTTATGATACGTGATGTTGCGCTTGGCCCTGTTGGGCCACACTCGTGGGTCATGTGATGTGCAGAAATATTTGATCCGGAACCCCCTTGCTGGCCAGGCAAGCGCAAGCGCCACCAGAGGATCAGAAACAACGTCCTAGACGGTTTCTTCATGCTCAGGAAGAGCACTTCAAAGTTACTCAGGAAGAGCACTTCAAAGTTACTCAGGAAGAGCACTTCAAAGTTACTCAGTGCTCTGGTGAACTTGACTTATCATAGGCGGAAACAGATTTGGACAGTCAAACAAATGACTTGAAGGGCGACAGAGCCAACTACCCTTCACATAAGGGGCATACAACTAATTCCAGACATTCTGCGGGGTGCCCAGAATCTGACGGTCTAGAGCGAACCGCACGCTCTCTGATTTTATCCTTGTCTCGGCATCAAGGCCAAGCGGTTGAGGATCACCATCAGGACCAAAGGCCGAGAAACCGTGACATGAGTAATTTTTCTGGAGAAGGATCAACTTTAGGTTCGATAAGGTCAGATTTTCAGTTATTCATTCTTCCTTTGGCCGACATTACAAACATTATGATCTCGATGTCTGCCACATCCCTGCTAACGCGACTTGATTAATTGATTGGCAGGCAGTCGTTCTAGACCCGAGCCGTCCTTCGATGCCACATGCCAGTATATTTTGGGCCCTTGTTACACATGTTCAAGAACCAAAAGGCGGTCCTTAGGCTGCCCAGCATGTCATCACCTGAGAGTTCATCGTTGGGGTGCGCCTGGATGCAGCTACTTGGCTCAGGGCTCATGAGCCCCAGGATATGTTCTCCGTTCACGAGCAAGAGTACGCACTGGTACTATCGTTTCTGACAAGACTTCGCCGTGTTTAATTCCTTTGAACTGATGTATCACACGCCTACAGTCCACCGAGTCCTCTGACTTGTGATCCGTGCCTGGTTCAGGGGTCCGAAGCAGCTTATTGGGAATAATCGCATTGATCAATCCCGCACTTTGACAAGAAGTTGTAACACCAGCCAGTCATAACTTTGCAATGCATCTGTCAACAGCATCATATCACCGACTACACTGTCTCTTCGACCTCGGCATAGGCACTATCCCTTCGGAACGGATATTCTCGA
This sequence comes from Podaxis carcinomalis, assembly GCA_018524395.1. Classification (NCBI taxonomy): domain Eukaryota; kingdom Fungi; phylum Basidiomycota; class Agaricomycetes; order Agaricales; family Agaricaceae; genus Podaxis; species Podaxis carcinomalis. Next base: position 27,554 of record JAEUWJ010000082.1, read on the forward strand.
GAGAACAGGCTTCGCCAGTCAGCACTTATCGGCTGTTGTGAAATCTATATAATCGAGTAATATGTGAAGAATCGCTTCATTGTCGTGTGTCTACCACGTCAAACCTCTCATTCCTTGCACCGTCTCTTATTCATTAGCTGTCCAAGCACGATGCGCCTTGTCACTATTTTAGCTGCCGCGACCACTGCCGTCATCTCCGTCGGAGCAGTGCCCACTGCCAACACCATGGAGGCTAGGGACTTAAGCCTTTCTCTAAACCTCGGTGGCCTCTTCGACGGTTTTGATTTGTCCGAGACTAACCATTATGGTGCACCCATTCCGCCTTGGGTGCCCGACAGCAAGCCTGGTTGGTACTATGGCCCTCACCCTGGAGAACATCCTCACTTGCCTTGCTTGGGTGGAGTACGTAGTCTCACTTCGCAGCCTGGACTGTAGGACTAACGAAGCTTCAAGTTAATCTGCAAGATCTTGGATCTTATTCCGTTCATTATTCACTGCCCACACGAGTTTCCTCCTCCGCCTCCGACCTACCCGCCCCCACCTCCTTCCGACGGGTACCACCAAACCTTCAACAATATCACTGCCGCAGTTCAAGCTGACGATTATATGACTTTCGGTCTTGTCGAGACCGTCGCTGACTGTAAGGCCATGTGTAACTCCGTTGACGGCTGCGGCTTCGTCAATAGTAAGTTGCTGCTTAGCCATCGTAGACGTCAAGTGAATTAACTGCAATTGCTTTAACAGCTTACCACGATGTCAATGGAAAGGTACGTCATCTAATCTATGAACTTGATGTCAAATGGTTATGCTTAATCTCAATCAGGATGGGAACCCTCTCCTCACTTGCGCCCTCTTCAAGAACTGCCACGGAGCTGAGGACGCCGATAACAGGGGTGGTCAGACTCAGCCTGACGGCAGCGTTGACTTCATCATTGAGAGTGATGGCTGGTGCAAGGATTGAAGCCTTGAGGCGGTAGTCGATAGATGAAACACTCATTCCCTTGGTGATACGATGTAGTTGACATTGCCTTTATTCGCTCGTTATATATCTTGGACCACTGACTGGCTTAGCCAGCGAGTGCTCGCGTAGAACATTTATCCGTTGTCATTGGAAGGGGTGTTCTCGGTGTTATACTATCTCTAGCGACTGATTGTGTTGAAAATGCGTGGCTTCCCCGTTTCTCACCATATGGAGAGGCTCTCGTTCATTTCTAGCAAGTAAAGGCTCTCACTTACCAAGAGGTCCAGCTAGAACTGGAGTCCCTGCGTGCATACTTCAGTGAATTTATCAAACAAGGGTTTTACGAGATCAGTGGTTCCGCTCATTGTAAGTTCCTAGGAAGTCAGCAACTGACAGCGGCAGCTTAGTCCCGTCGCCTGAAGGATTAGGAAAATATGGTGCAATGCGGGTTCTGATGCTAATTATTATGCAGGACATTCGCCAACCGTTGCTACTCTTGGATCCTTCTTTCCCAAATAACCATAGAAGAACTTGGCGCTCGGAGATCAAATTCTCAGAGGCAACTAGGACGATGTGTTCTGCTCGTCTAATTCTTCATACTAAGTTACTCCTATATTATAATTGGCTACCCTAAAATCGTGTTCCTTTAGTGCATGCGTTCACGAAGATGCTCGTGTAAATACTCCTCGCACTGACCGGCAAAGAATTTCGTATATGCCTGTCTCCCATGGGCTTTCGGCACATTTTCTAGTCCAAATTCGCTTAGCCGCGTCGAGTGGCTCTTATTTGACCATTCACAGGAGGGTCGAGGAAAAAATAAATAATCATTGCAGGTCGTTCAAATCGTGGTCATACACGAAACACAACATAGACCGCCAGCACTACATCTCTCCATCCAAGGCAGCCTGCAACACCCACACACCAACCCCAACACCCCTCCCAACAAACGCACTCCCAACTTCACCCACCGTCTTCCTCACCTCTCTCACCATCCCCCTCTCCGACGCCTCTCCATGCCCACCCCCTCCACCACCCGCAGTGCTGTCCTCAAGCATAAGCTCCTTCAACTCTGCACGATGGCTCTCCGCTGCAAGTCGTCGAGAGCGGCCAGTAACGACTACAATACCCACACCTGCAGCTGCGGCGGATGACGGCGTCCTCCTGCTCTTGCGTTTCCGTTTGACGTTGGCGCTGGATTGTTGGAGGGTATATGCTTCGTCCAAGGCGACATGCAGCGGCTTCGCGGAAGTGATCTCCTTGAATGTCACCCTCGGCGCACTAGTGGTGAGTAAGACTTCCTGTTGAGAAAGAACCGGAGATTTAGATGAGCCCGATGACGAGCTATCATTCCTCTCTACTACAGGACGAGGATTGGTATAGCGCGCCCAGATGATGTTGTCCGCCGTTTCAGATTGCATTCGAACCTCTGTACCAGCGTGACCATACACCGTATCCGGGAACCCTGCGATGTTCTATCGGGAGCAACCCCCCTCACACGTCAGTACCTTCCAGGAGGAAAAATGAAGGAAAGCCTACTCACCGAAGCGACGGTTGTCATATTCACCTCCTCATTCCTATCACCCTGTGTTTTATCCTTATCTCCACCACCTTCAGCACCAGGAATCGTCCCTCCACCTGCAGCAGCAGCAACACTCGCCTCGACCTTCTTAAACCTCACCACTGTTGCCCTTAACCTTTCATTCCTTCTACACAGCCCTACAACAAACTCCAACGCGAGTCGATCGTCAGGTCCGCCAAAGAACGGCAAGAACATATGCACCCTTCCTCTACCGCGTCCAGCACCCGCAAGGCCAAATCCCATAGCATTCATCGGGTTCGTACCAGCAGAAAGCGGGATATCAGATTCAGGAACGGAATTCACAAAAGACGGTCCGCCAACGACGGCGCTCTGGTCAATGTACAACCCAACATCCACATCCGACCTCGCAAACACGTTCCGGATAAAATGGGAGTGGATGAGAGAGGTGTGTGGCGCAAGCGTCCACAAACTGTGTCCATGTGAATGAGGATGAGGATGAGGGTGAGGGTGAGGGTGAGGGTGAGAATGAGAATGGGGGTGATGAATCTCAGGCGACGTAGGTGCGCTCGCTCCTTCCTTCCCCGCCCCACCCGACCTAAATAGCGCATCGAACGGGTTATGAACAACCCCTACTCTAGGAGTCTGCACTGGACTATGCATTTGACTCTGTCGCCCATCGGTTCCTACCCCAGTACCACTCGCACTCGCCGAATGAACAACCCAAGGCACAACCACCATTTCCGCGCCAAACCTTTCCCCGCCTTCCAAGACTCGCTCCGCCATCTCCTCTTCGGGCACAACATCCACCTCGCCATATACGTCAATCCCCTGTAGCAGCGCAAACATGCGGAAGACGCAAAGCAGAGGGTCGGTATGGAGGAGTGTGGATATCTCGTGTGACTTCATCACTGCCGAAACACGGTCCGTGAGTTTCATGAGACGGAGGGCATTGATCGTTGGTGTGAGTAGTGAAGTCCTCGTGGAGGAAGTAGAAGAAGAGGAAGACGTGGTGGTGGTGATGGATGGCACGGGAGAATCTCGACCCAAGGTAGGTTCATTCAAGCCCAACTGCAACTTCTCCGATTTTACAACCTTCTCCCCCTCATCATCATCATCAGCCTCAGCATGTTCATCCCCATCCACATCACTCTCAAACCCAGAAATCAACGGATTTACCAACTGCGCGATAGCCATTGCACCCGGCAAATGCTCAATCCGATCCAGAACAACCGTAAACCTTGTCCTTTGATCCTCGTCCTCTTCATACCCTCCACCCATACGCGTACCCGACTGCGAACTCTGCTTCTCATCTCTCCGACTCCGCCTCCTCTTCTTCGACGTCTGAGCTTCGGATGCTCTTCCATTCTCATCATCTGTAACATTCTTAAAGTTCGGTCCGGTTTTTGTGATACGGACGCGGAATTTCGGTGGATAAAGGGTCGTCACGAGTGGGGTGGTCATAAACGTTAATACGAGTGCTTCGAGAACGAACATTGAGAAGACGCGAGGAGAGAGGATGCCTGCGGAGAGGCCGACATTGAGGACGATTAGTTCAACAAGACTGTCCAAGTGTCAAAGTTTTAGTATATCGTCGGGAAGAGGTGGAGGGAGTGAATGCTAGATACCCTTTGCAACTCATAAGGGCCCCAATTGTGGATGATTCGCGCCAGTTAAAGCCTGCGAAATAGTGTGCTGCGAGTGTGCACCCGCCGAATTTACCTGTAAAGGCGAGGCTCATGATGGCGATAGTAAATCCCCATGTAATACCTGACGATACACACGTGGCACGATCATCAATAAAGTGATAATCGGAAGGCGTACACCCGGATACGCACCATTGTTCAGAAGCCCCAAATCCGTGGATAGTCCAGATAGGGTGAAATACTGTGAGTGAGAGGAAAGGTAGGTCAACGGAATGAAACACAAGATCGGTAGAGAAGAGGACGCACGAGCGGTAAAAATATAATTGAGACCATATCTTCCAGTTTCTCCGTCAATGCAATTGCGAGTCCGCCTTCCCTAGGCACGATTAATCCCACGAGGAAGGCACCTATCGGCAAAGTTAAATTGGTCCCGAGAAATGTAACAATCGAAGAAGTCCGTACCAAAAATAGCATGTACACCAATAATGTCAGTGAAGAAGGCGGATCCAAATAACATCATCATCGTGACCGTCATGAAGAAGACTGATGGACCGCTTTCAACTGCGTAAATGAAGAAGGGGGGCCAGACAAGCCGCATGTTAGCCTCAGTTCAAGTGAGGAAGCAAACAGAGTGAATGTAAGAATAGGTATGAAGCGCGAAGGGCAGGGGGTAGAAGATTTGAAGTTGATAAGGAGGGGTGACGTACTGGATCCAGTTTTCTTTGCGAGCCACCTAAACACGAATTTCACTGGAAAGAGAAGGAACAAAGTCCAACCAACACATGTAAGCAGAATCCAGAGGGCCATGAGGCCCGAACCAGCATTGACGAGTGCAACACTGAGAGCAAGTAACGTCCATCCAACTGAGCATTACAATGCATCAACATAGCAAAAACGACAGCGAACAAGAAAAAAGCACGCACTGATATCATTTCCTACTCCAGCCGAAAGCACTACAATCCCCACAGTTGTATCCAACAACTTGAGCTCGGTCAGAATCCTACACAGCACGGGGAAAGCCGTGATTGAATATGCGACACCCGTGAACAACATGAAGTGGGTAAACTGGACGTTTTGGTCGATAAACTTGTTGTATAGTGGAATCGAGAGTGCTGCGCCGAGCCCAAAGGGGAGAGCCATGCCCGCAAAGGCTACCATAGCCGAGAGACGAGCATTACGTTTGATAACGCCCGCGTCAATCTCGAGTCCGACAAGGAAGAGGAAGAGGCAGAGGCCGATGTTGGCTACAAGGTTGAGTCCGGCTTTGGCTTCTGTTGGAAAGATGTGTTCCGTGAAGCCTGGTATACGGCCTGGAGTGGGCAGTGTTGTTGAATGGTATGGGAGGGCAAGGGTTGCGAAAGAAGGATTAGAGAAGAGTGAGAGAGTGCCTGCAAGGGCTGTGGAGAAGACGCACCGAGTGCCGTTGGACCTGACGCGTGGCAATGATGAACATGGGCGTCAATTTCTGCACGCCCTGGACAATAGATCAGTTCAACTTACCTAGAAGGATACCGCCTAGCACCTCTGCAATGACTTTAGGCTGACGAAGCTTCCTCAACGCCAGCGAGAGCAGACTTGCGGTACACACGATAATGCCTGTACCAGTACGCACCAGCGCCAATGTTCAAGATCCGACATCACAATCAACGACGATCAATGAGGTTTCACTTTTGGATCAGCGTAGCACTGACCAACTTGGATGATCCATACCCGTATGGGATCATCAGGACTGTAAGTGGATGGGTTCTTCCCGCTCAACAGACCGCCCTAAAGCGCATTACACGATAACCAGTATCAGCTCTGCCAACACGTCGAAGATCACGAAATGGTTGGAAGACGTACCTGTTCGGAAGCGGCTCTTTTGTATATTGCAACTATCGTCCTCGAAAACTCGGGCATGAGTATGGGCCTCTGGCTGTCCTACTCTCTCTGTCTGTGGGTGGGGGGTAGAGGAGGCAGGACCAGCACCAAAGATGGGGGTATCAGTAACAGTACGGAGGGCTACTAATGTGGGGTGGAGCCGAAATAAATATGCCAAAGCGTCATTGGTGTCACACGGACATAATATTTATGTTTGTGCTCCCACACAACCACTTCAAAACCTGTTTCAACCTTTGTTCAGGCGATCATTGCGATCGAACGTGTATGCTGACCTGCGGTATTTAAAGTATCGGTTACATCGTCTCACAACCATCCCATACCGGAGCCCCCGATCTTGCAGCAACAGTGTCGCATTTGTTTCATCTCTTAGCCGACGGATCACTTTGATCGCGCCTCAAAATAGTCCTGTAGTGTACATGGCCCTTATAAATATCTTGTGGGACCCAGCATGGTGAGTTATAGTTGAAACGCCAGGAAGACTGGGATCGCATAGCAAGAGCAGTTTTCGCCGTTGGTTGTGTATGGATGCCCGCCGCCACAAAAAAGCCTAAAAAGCTAGTCGATCAAGCGAAAATGGATCCATTCCATTACCCCACACAGTGACCAAAGGGAGCATCATTCTACCGGGAACCATGACACTTCCCGACTCGCTCATTCTTTAACCAACAATTCAGCGACACTCCCTTGCCATCGTTTTAGGAGCTCTTAGGAAGCAACATACACGTGAGTGCTATCATGTTTGTTGTGCCTGCCAAGTGAATCCTGGTTGCCAATACAAGAACTCTAAACGTAATTGGGAATATGCGATGCGAGGACACAGGCGGAGATACCGACGACTTTCGAGGGGACCAAACATTCATAGTCAGCGTATCGAGAGAAACGTGCGCGAATGCTAGTTCACACGATGGGACAAGATACATACACGCAACCTCAGCTGGCCAGTTGCTTGGAAGTCGTCATCGAAGTGTCAGCATTAGCGATTGGCTTTTGTTTCCTTGCCATTTAGCGGAGGCTCAAGAAAGGACGTATATTGGTGTGAGACGAAAGTCAGTTTCGTAACCGAGATTCAGGTCCGCGATTGAGGACCACCATAGGACTCGCGGTTTCTGACAGACGACCAGGCTTGATGTGCCTTATCTCTGTTTTTCCATCGTGTATCACCCGACCTATCAACCATCGCTTGCTCCTTACATGCTCCTTTTCGTGCCGCTCTTGAACTTCTGGAAAAGATTGGTGAAGCCAAAGGACTGTCCTCCTGACGCCAAACCTGGTACGCATGCCACGATAACCACTAAAGAACTCAAACCGCCGATAAGTTCCCCTTCCATGAGATGCTTCTAAGGGGTCTCCTCGGAAAGAGGCATTCCAGGATGGGCAATCCGCCAATACAAACTCGCAATTTTCATAACAGCGAAGGAAAGTCGAAGGACGGACATTCTGTACCAGAACTACCCGGAGAAGCCGCCTTTTACTGATCAAAAGTCCGATAGATTCCTGCAGAACCCTTCATGTTACCCTGGCACTCGCGCCTCCCTGACCGCCAATATCCAAAAATGGCATTTCGACCGTGACCTACTGGCGTCGGCAAGTCCGCAGTCGCACAAATTACCTGTTCTCGCGGCCCAACGAACACCACAGCTATTTCGAAGTTCATCACTCTCGCATACCAGCTCGCTAGACGCTTCCCTGGCTACCGGACGTCGGCTGCGGATCCGGGCCTGCTGAAGGAAGCTCCAAGCACTCAGTTCAAAAGACATTCTCGAGCCACTCTCATTGCTGTCCCATGAGCGGAAGCACCTTATAGTCCTGGATGGGTTAAACGAATGCAACGGGGAGCGATCTCAGCTGGAGATCATCGAGCTCACCAACAGCTTCATCCGAATCAACATCTCCCTTCCAATCATCTGGATAGTATGCAGCAGATCCGAGTCACACTTCAAGCGAGCCTTTTGTCAAGCTGACTACATTGTAAAATGCTGGCTGGAGGAGCTCCCGATTGACACGGAAGAGGCCAGAAGCGATACAGCGACTTTCAAGCTCCAAGGAGCTACACGATGAATACAGAGGTTGCACCGAAGATGCCAACGGTTCTTGGGCATCCGGAACGTACGGCCCAAGGCATAGCGACCATCTCCCCGATACACCACCCCGTTTTTGTTGACGCAAATGTTCACCTCGTTGCAAGCAACAAGAACATATGGGAGACATATAGAGGGTCGGCGTAGGATGCGTGGGTGTCTTATGTGATCTCGTTTCCAGGACACATAGCCTGTGGGGTTTGATGGGGGGGAGGAAATCACTATTGTTGGCAGTGGCGGGTTAGATAGGCAAGGTAAGAGAGGAGGACCCAGCGGCGGTGGGTGGTGTAAGCAATTCCTACCTGGGACAGTGGATTTTTTCGAGTGAAATCCCAGTCATGGCCAAAAGCCAGTACAAGAGCTTTTTGGGCGAATGTTGGAGAAATGCATTGTAGGGTGTATCTGCGGACTGACCATGTTAAGGAAGGTTGACCGCAATCGCTGATAGTTTAACGTTGAGCAAGATAAGGACCAGAATCATGTCACCTACTCTTCTCATGTCCAACCCCGCCGAACTTTATGAAAGCATCGTCAAAAACAGTCGGGATGTCCCCGAAACATGGGCACCATCATCTTTATTTGGCAAGTTTGTGAGCGGGGACACTGCAGCCGAATGAGCCCAGTTCACAACGAAGGATATCAGCCATTTGGATATGGCTCGTCCGACTCCCATTGTTTGAGGGGGACTATTAAGCTTAGTGCTAAGTGTCACGGGACACATGCTTCTGAAAGGCCTCATGGTGCCGCAGTACATCGTCGCCCTACGCCTCTTCTCTTGTGCTTCCATCATCCATCCCTACTGTGTTTCTCGTGGCACATCACTGATCACCGCCTCTTCCATGCCACTCCTGGGCTTCTGGAAAAAGTTAGTGAACCCGAAGGATGATCCTTCTGCTGAAAGACCTGGTACCCGCAGCCCCCTTTAGAGAGTTCAGACCACTGATAAGCTCCCTTTTCCATCCTACGCTTTTGGCCGTAGTGTCTCCCAAGGAAGGGGCATTCAAGCATGGACAATCCGCCAGCACAAAACCGCGATCTTCCCGGAAAAGTGAGGCAAGGTCGAAGGTCAGATATCCTGCAACAGAATCTGGTACGAGCACCTGCAGCACACTGGAGTGGCCATTTATTTATCAAGAGCCCGACAGAATGTGGCAGGAGTGCTAGCCGCCTCCAGAACTCCAGCAACCCTGTTAATGATCCACCTACAGACAAGGCTTACACAGGTACAGGAATCGAGGACAGGGCCATGACCACCGAGCTCGGTGCGGTCAATATAACCCTCAAAAAGGATCACTCCCCTCACAAAGAACTCCAACAGACTCCAGCGGTAGTTTCTTCCAGAACGCCAATAACTTCACGATCAACCAAGCAACTATGATCGACGCCTCTCAAAAGGCTCATATTATAAACAACGTTACTCAAGGGAAGACTGGTGCGAGCCCTTATCCGCCGAACTGACCTGATTCATTTGACTCCTCGTTAGCTCTGGAAGTCCTTTCTCAGGAAATGACGCAAGGCGCCGACGTTGACTCCTCTGCTCGATGGCCTCCGCCTTCATGTTACCCTGGCACTCGTATCTCCCTCACCACCAAAATTCAGAAATGGCTCTTCGACGATGATCGTATGTGGGATTTTCTCTGGCTGCACGGACCCGCTGGCGTCGGCAAATCAGCAATTGCACAGACCATCGCCGAGTTCGCTCTCGAGAATGGTGTACTAGGAGCAGTATACTTCTTTTCGCGGCCCAACGAACGCCACAATTACTTCGAGGTCTTCATCACTCTTGCGTACCAGCTTGCTGTCCGCTTCCCCGGCTACCAGTCTCTCGTAGCCAAGATGTTGGCTGCGGATCCGGACCTGCTGAAGAAAGCACCCAACGTTCAGTTCAAACGGTTGATTGTCGAACCACTCTCATCGCTGGCCCACGAGCGGAAGCGCCTGATAATCTTGGATGGATTGGATGAATGTAATGGGAAACAAGCTCAGCTAGAGATCATTGAACTCATCAACAATCTTATCCTCACCAAGACCCCCCTTCCGATTGTCTGGATGATATGCAGCAGACCGGAGTCGCATCTCAAGCGAGCCTTCTCTCGAGCTGACTATATCGTACAATGCTGGCGGGAGGAGCTTCCGATCAATACAGCGGAGGCAAGAAGTGACACAGCAAAGTTTATTCGCGGACGGTTCAGCGAGATACACAACAAATACAGAGAGTGTGTTGAAGAAGACGCCAATGGTTCCTGGCCATCGGAAGATGCTATCGCCCAGATCATCGATAAGGCTTCTGGGCTTTTTGCACTTGCCAGCACTGCCCTTACGTACATCGAGAATCCTGAATCTGACGACCCCGAACGCCGTCTCAGAGAGGTTCTCGCGGTTCTCAAGCGCTCATACATAACTGGGTCGCGAAACCCGATGCAAGACCTTGATATGCTGTACATCCGTATCCTTTCTGACATCCCTGATGACCTTTGGCCCATCACGCATCGAATTCTCGTAGCTTCTACCTTTCGCTACAGGACCCACAGACGCCCGGGGGTTCAGGCAATCTGTAACTTGCTGCACATCACTCGCACTACCTTCTACGCCGCTATGCGCAGACTCCATTCCGTTGTGATTGTCCCAGAACCTGGTGATGCTGCCGAGACGCCTCTACGCTTCTTCCATGCTGTTTTCCTTGACTACTTAACCGATCCGAGTCGCTCAGGACGTTTTTCCATTGGAAAGCGTGTGCAAAGGTCATACTTGATTGTGCCAGTTAATCTCCAAGATTTTGTGTTGTCAGGTTTACGCAGTCTTCAGTCTGACATGGCACTTGCCTTAGTCACACAGGAAGATAAAGCTATACAAAGCAGTCAGGAGATCAGTCAGTCCGTGAGAGAGGCACTTAGCTGGCCATCTCAGGACAATAATGACTGGTGGGTTGCAGAGGCTGGATTAGTTCATTTCCGGGATAGTTTCTTCAATCTTTTATGCACATTGTTGGAGCATTCTGAAGTGAACAGTGAACTATTGGATACAATTTGTGGCTTTGACTTTAATGTTCTAACCTCAACAGACTTTGGCTCCGATCGAGATATAGATGTGCGTTGGTGCCTGGACCAGCTGGGTAAACTGGTGAGTGCATGGGTGTTCTGGAATCCTGCGTGCTTATTTCCGAATTGCAGCGGCCCTCTTCTTTGATTCGAACTCATAGTACTTCGGAATAGGACAGCATGCTCCTCTCAAGGCTAGCTGAGAGGCGGCGCAAGGCAAAAATACTGGTAATCACTTGTTACCTGTCCCGATTTAGCAGAAGTGTTGACGCCTCGCCCATAGGATTTCGACAACTACAAACCGGTGGATAAGGGTGAAGCATTTTTCTTGCTTGGGTATGGTGAGAATACTGTTGCTGTGGTGATTAGCCTTGATGAGGGCTGTATCTGGTGTTGCTCCCAGAAGGAGTTTCAACGGGTTTGGCCATCCTTACGACACCCTCCTGTCTCATGGGATGTCGATGATGATGACTATTGGAACTGGTTCATGCCACAACAATGTACTACATAGCAGTTATAGTCCCTGTATTTGTGATAGGAAAAGTTACAGCCAAGCCTTATGCCATCAATCAGCTTGAGGACATGGGCGGAAGCGGAGGTGGTGTCCGGCAGCGTGTATGTTTTTGTTCTCCTACATCACAGTATACGCAGACGGCCAAACACATTAGGTGTAATACCGCACCTCAGTGTCTGTACCTGGTTCGGGGAAGAAGTAGGGTATGAGAGACTAACCGTTTAAAATGCATGACCCAACGGCCACCAAGCATCTCTGCAGTAGGCGACTCCCCGCTCTGTGACTATAGACGCCATTACCTTTTCCTCCAGCACAGGATCCAGTGTCGTGCGGCAGCGCGAACGGGGGGAAGACGTATAGTAGAGGGTCGGCATGAGGAAGGGCAGGTGTATTCCACGATCCTGTAACGACTGACACGCTGTCTGGGTTCAATGAGGCAGAGGGCATTGCCGGTTGGTGATGGTAGCGAGATGGATAGGAAGGAGGGAGAGGAGAAAACAACAGTGGTGAATGGCGTACTTGACGGGTAAAAGTATATATACACCATGAATAGGTTAGCCTGTCAAATGCCGATACACGAGTTTTGAGGGTGGGTAGTGGAAAAGCGCGTCGAAGGGCATTTCGGCAAATGGACAGACAAATGTTAAGGCTATGGACGGCTGACGCTGTACAGTTAGAGTGTCGAGAGAAGAACCCAGGGAAGCGGAAACAGGATGCGTGCACAGATTTACTGTCGGCGAGTTACTGTAGAGACCGACGATCGGTTGCTCGTGAAAACGGCAACATCATCACGTCATTGTCGGTGAAGACATACAACAATGACTCAGTCACTCGACGTATGCGTACGAGAGCTGAAGGAATCTATCTACCAGAGCTGTATATATGCTCATATGTGTTAAGGATCATCAAAGGGGATAACGTTAAAGAGACAAAGGATTTGTCTATTCGCGATGCATATGAAAGGACACGGACCATGTGGGACAAAGAGAAAAATGTCGTGAAAGGTCTATCTAGAGAAAGGGTCGCATTCAAAGAAGAAACTGGTGGTCAGTGTCCAACCACTATCCGAGACTTCGGATCGCAAGGTTCGGCTCGGAGCGGATTTGTATTTTCAACAGTCGGAGCGCCTGTCGTCGAGCTGTCCATCGCCACTTTTGGGTCCTAATATTCGAGTCTCTAAATCTTCTCGTCGTGGTGCCTATGTCCATTCATTTCTACATTTCTTCCGTCGCCGCCAGTCCCGTGATTGTACACCCGTCCATTGTCTTAGTATTCAAGTAGCCTTGTCTCGTGAATTTTGCTCGCGTTCAGCCCATTCCTTCTCCGTTTTGCTCTCGCTCTCTCCCTCTGTGTTAGATATTATACATCATCTGTTTCCCCTTCAAGTTTAATCTCAATGCCTATTGTTTTATCATCTCCGCCAATTTTTTCTTAGTTACATTCCGTTTTGCCTCCTCTATGCCCTCACACTTCGAGATCCCCGTTCAGATTTGTAGTTCTAAAGAACAGTGTGTCATGGATTTTGAGTAGAAAATTGTACACCTGTAGACCCGCACCTCGCCATCCCACAGGTTCTGTTTCCCGACTATATATATATTATTTTTGTTTTATTTTCTGTTTTGGGCCCTGACTTCTCGTACTTCGGTTAAGAAGTCCAGTGTCGACTGTGCTCGCTTTCCCTGAACCTCTAACAGAGGTTATAACTCTTCATTACATTGCGAACTGCCGCTGTCAGTAAAGGGGCGATTCGGGGTAGACAAGGTTGTCCCTTACTGACGGCGGCACAAATTCACAGGACAATATTGGTGAGAGAAAGGACAATATGGCAAGGTGCTCATTCCTACCCAAGCAGCCCCGTTCAGAGCCCGTAGTAGCTGGTACGTCTAAAGCTGAGTGAGATAAAGATCAGAATCCTGCCACTAACCCCTCTTACAACGTCCAACCACCTCCTCAAAACATTCGTCGAAACTCTCAAGGTGTCGAGGAAACAAGGATCCCATTTTCTTCACTTGGCGAACTCGTGAGCGGAGAAACTGTAGAGGAATGGACTACTTCGCAACCAGGTGTTTGGAAATGGCTGGTACGACTATTTGAGGACGATGATGAGATTTAGCGCCAAGTATCACAGGACACATACTTCTGACAGGCCTCATGTTGTGCGGTAAGACAGTGCCCTACCCCATCTTCCCTTGCGCTTCCATCGTCCTCCTCTATTCCGTTGCCCATCGCACCCCACAGACCATCGCTTCTTCCTTGTGCGCTCGTGGCCATGCCACTCTTGGGCTTCTGGAAAAAGCTGGCGAACTTGAAGGATGATCCTTCTGCTGCAAGGCCTGGTACGCACGCTACGGCACCTTAGGAGGGATCGGACCACTGATAAGCTCTGTTTCCCATCGTACACTTTTTGCATACACCGTAGAGTCACCCAGGGAAGGGGGATCCAAGAACAGACAATCCACCAATGCGAAATCGCGATTTTCTCGTCCTGCCGTTACCAGCAAAGCTCACACAGGTACACAGATTGAGGACAAGACCTTCACCATAACACCACGTGCGGCCGCTATAATACTCCAGAAAGATCATTCCACTCACCGAGTAACTTGATAGACTCCGGCGGCGGTCCTGGCTTCTTTCAGAATGCCAAGGGTATCACGATCAACCAACCCGCGATGGTTGACAGATCTCAAACTATATACAATGTGATGCAAGGAAAGACTGGTACGGCCCTTGCTCACTGAACTCGCTATTGGACTTGATCCATTTGGTCACTCGTTTAGCCCTCGAAGTCCTTTCGCAGGAAATGACGAAAGGTGCTGACGTTGACTCCTCCGCCCGATGGCCTCCTCCTTTATGTTACCCCGGCACTCGCGTCTCCCTCACCACCAAAATTCAAGAGTGGCTTTTCGACGATAATCGCATGTGGGACTTTCTCTGGCTGCATGGACCCGCTGGCGTCGGCAAGTCCGCAGTCGCACAGACCATCGCCGAGTTCGCTCTCGAGAAGGGCGTGCTAGGCGCCGCATACTTCTTTTCACGGCCCAACGAACGCGATAACTACCTCGAGGTCTTCATCACTCTCGCTTACCAGCTTGCTGTCCGCTTCCCCGGCTACCAGCCCCTTGTGGCCAAGACGTTGGCTGCGGATCCGGACCTGCTGAAGAAAGCACCCAACGTTCAGTTCAAACGGTTGATTGTCGAACCACTCTCATCGCTGGCCCACGAGCAGAAGCGCGTCGTAATCTTGGACGGATTGGACGAATGCAACGGAAAAAAAGCTCAGCTAGAGATCATTGAACTGATCAACAACCTCATCCTCACTAAGACCTCCCTTCCAATCATCTGGATGATATGCAGCAGACCAGAGTGGCATATCAAGCGAGCCTTCTCCCGAGCTGACTATCCCGTTCAATGTTGGCGGGAGGAGCTCCCGATTGACACGGACGAGGCCAGAAGTGACACGGAGATTTTCATTCGTGCTCGATTCAAGGAGATACACGATAAATACAGAGACCATGTCGAAGAAATCAATGGTTCCTGGCCATCCGAAGACGCTATCGCGGAGCTCATTGACAAGGCCTCCGGGCTGTTTGCACTCGCCAGCACCTCTCTCATGTATATCGAGAATCCTGAGTCCGACGACCCGGAAGGATGTCTCAGGGAGGTTCTTGCAGTTCTCAAGCACTCGCACATAACTGGGTCGCGAAACCCCTTACGGGATCTTGACTTACTGTACACTCGTATCCTCTCTGATGTCCCTGATGACCTCTGGTCCACCACACATCGAATTCTCGTAGCCTCTACCTTCCACTGCAAGCCAAGATGGGGACGCGCACAGGGGTCCTTGGCAGTGCAGGCAATCTGTAATTTCCTGCACATCACTCGTGCCACCTTTTACGCCGCCATGCGCAGGCTCCATTCCATTGTGATCATCCCAGAACCCGATGATGCCACCAAGACACCCCTACGCTTCTATCATGCCGCTTTCCTCGATTATCTGACTAATCCGAGTCGATCGGGGCGTTTTTCCATTGGAAAGCTTATAAAAGCAGTAGATTCGACTGTGCCGGCCAACTTTCGAGATTTTGTATTGTCGGGTTTACGAAGTCTTCAATCAGACATGGCGCTTGCGTTGGTCGCACAGAGCCTCAAAGAGATACGAGATAATCAGGAGATCAGTCATGCCGTGAAACAGGCACTGAGCTGGCCATCCCAGGACAATGGTGACAACTGGCAGAATGCATATGGTGCATTGTATGGGTTTCGGGAGGTTTTCTTCGATCTTTTGTGTACGCTATTGGTATATTCCGGAGTGGACGATGAACTATTGGATGCGCTTCGTGGCTTTGATTTTAATGTTATATCCTCAACATGCAGTGGCTCTTCGGATGGGCTTGAGGGTGCGGAGTGGTATCTGCGCTGCCTGGGTCGATTGGTGAGTTTGTGCGTATCCTAGAATCCTATATGCTTAATCCCATACCGCAGCTGCCTTCCTCTTTGGTTCGATCACGTAGTACTTCGGAATGGGACAGCACACTCCTTTCAAAGGTAGCAGAGAGGCGGCGCGACGCCAAGCCACTGGTAATTACTGTTGCTTGTCTCAATTTCTCAAAAGTGGTGACGCCTCGCCTATAGAATTTCCACAACTACAAAGCAGTGGGTGATGTGGTTTTCTTGCTTGGGTATGGCGAGAATACCATTGCTGTGGTGATCAACTTTGATGAGGAAAATGCGGAAATGGATCTCTTCTATTGTTGCTCCCAAAAGCGGCTTCAACAGCTTTGGCCTTCCTTGAGACACTTTCCCAAATCACTGAACACCAATGAGCATTGGAGATGGTTCGTGCCAGAATGATCCATCTTGTAGTCACAGTCCCTGTATTTGCGATAGCTATTACTTGTATTTGTTGTACACCATTGATCAGCTTAGGAGCTCCCGAGTGTGGAGGTTCAAGCAATGATAATAAAAGAGTTGGGAACCTTTGGAAACTAAGGTGGTGACACTGGAGAGTGATGTGGTGAATAAATTATTAGTCCTCAATGCGGCAAGGCGGGATGTGTGGCTTGGCGAGATCACCTACGTCGGATTCTCAGGTCATATGGCCATTCACCGCATATCATCGATAAGGCTGCTGGGCTTTTTGCGCTCGCGAGCACTTCCCTCATATACATTGAGAACCCTGAATTCGACGACCCTGAACACTGTATCAGGGAGGTTCTCGCAGTTCCCGAGCACTCGCACACAGCCGGGTTGCGAAACCCCTCGCGGGATCTGGACCTACTGTATACCCGTGTCCTCTCCGACGTCCTGGTGACCTGTGGCCCATCACACATCGAATCTTGTAGCTTCTACCTTTCGCTTGGCGAACCCTTGGAAGTGCAGGCAATCTATTACCTATTAGGCATCACCCGTGCCACTTTTATGCCGCCATGCGCGGGCTCCATTCCGTAGTGATCGTACCAGAACCTGATGATGCTGCTGAGACGCCCCTACGCTTCTATCATGCCGCCTTCCTCGACTACTTGACCGACCCAAGTCGGTCGGGGCCGTTTCCATTGGAAAGTTTCTACACGGAAATCATCCTTGACCGTAGCCATTGGCCTCTGAGATTCTGTGTTGTCAGGTTTACGAATTCTCCAGTCGGACATAGCACTTGCCTTGGCTGCACGGAATGTCAAAGAGATTGCATTATATCGTTTCAGGAGATGTTTTTCTCAACTTCTTATGTATGCTATTGGGACATTCAGAGGCAGACAATGGGGTATTGGATGCGCTTCGTGGCTTTGACTTTAGTGTTCTATCTGCAGCAGGCAACAATTCAGATATGCGGATGAGCTGGTTTCTGGACCAGCCCGAATAAAATGGCGAGTTTGTGAGTGTTCTGGAATCCTACATGCTGGTCCTCATACCACAGTGGTTCTCTTCTTTGGTTCGGACTTGTAGTGCTTCGGAATGGGACGGCACACTCCTCTCAATACTAGCAAAGAGGCAGCCCTTTCTTGCTTGTCTCCGATTTATCAGATGGGCTGATGCCTCGCCCATAGGATTTCGAGAAACAGAGTCCGGTGGATGAGGGTAACGCATATTTCTTGGTTGGGTACGGCGTGTTGGTCGCAACAAGTTTGGCCTTCCTTATGACACTTTCACACTTCATCCAACATCGATGAGGAAGCACTAGTTCACTCTACAACGAGCTATCTTGTAGCTGCAGTTCCTGTATTTGCAATAGGTATCACTGGTCCCTGTATCAAACCATTGATCAGTTTAGTGCTTTCCTTGCGGGAAAAGTGAGTTAAGAAGACGATGGAAAGATACTCTCATAGGCTATGCCTTTCACCCACTGTGTACTACATACTATGCATAGCTCTGCGTGAGCTATTTTTTGTCTTGACATGTCCGGAATGTCATTAGGACAGCGTGATGCACGTATAACTTGCGAGTTCCGGCATTTTGATTTGGATCACACATCGTGGGAAGAAATGCCGGCATGTGCTGTTCACTGTGGTTAGCGTTGGGGTCTCCAACCACGTAGTGCACAACGACCATTATGGTTGCCCCGACGTATCCAAAACCCCGGCGGCGGCTGGTCGGCCAACCCCTTCTGTATGCGATTTCGATGTTTGCCAGTCTTGGTGTCTTTCTTGTGAGTATGTCATTTGCACGCGACGCATCTTCTGACTTCCTTGAGTAGTTTGGATATGACCAAGGGTGCGTCATGTAGTTGCGTTAACTCACACCAGGGGATCTAACTCTTTAAACTGGCTATCCAGAGTAATGTCTGGACTTATCACTGGCCCTCACTTCATCCAATTCTTCGCAAAACCAAGTGCTATTCGAGTAGGGACAATGGTAGCAGTATTAGAGATTGGTGCATTCGGTGAGGCTGAAGCTACCTCATAACTTGCAACTTCCAGCTGAGCTCATTTACGCATAGCAACCTCGATCGCAGCCGGAAGAGTCGGGGACATCATCGGTCGGAAGGGAACCTTGTTCGCCGGTGCGGTTGTGTTCACCTTGGGAGGCGCCATACAAACGTTTACCATCGGCTTCTGGTCAATGGTATTGGGGCGTATCATCAGTGGTTTTGGTGTTGGCCTTCTATCGTACGCTCGCTTCCATCATTCGTCTCTCCAAGCTAATCCACTTCTTTCACAGGACCATTGTACCTATTTACCAAAGTGAAATATCGCCTCCAAATCATGTGCGTTCTCATTCCGTCATTCGCGCTATTGGTAGACCTGACCGCTGTTTAGCGGGGTGCGCTAGCGTGCGCCGAATTCACTGGCAATATATTTGGATATGCTTTCTCTGTCGTATGTCCACCGTTGGCCGATTCCTGAACTTGACCTTGAGCCCCTCTTCAGTGGACGGATTATTTCTGCTCTTTCATCGATTCAAGCCTTTCCTGGAGGATACCCCTATTCATTCAATGTGTGATTGGTGCTATCCTCGCCTTAGGATCATTAGTGATGCCGGAGAGTCCGAGGTGAGTATCTATTCGAACGGTTCTGTATCTGTGTGCACTGACCTTGTGTCAAGGTGGCTCATTGATAATAGTCGGGATGAAGCTGGCATGCGCGTGATAGCTGATTTGCATGGCGGAGATCTTAACGATCTCACGGCCCAAGCAGAATTCCAGGAGATCAAGGATAAAGTCGTTCAGGAGGTGTGAAAATTCTTCTCCTTGCCCGTGTTAGATGAACTGATCCATTCATTAGCGCGAATCTGGTGAAGAGCGAACCTACCGGATGATGTGGCGAAAATACAAGCAACGCGTCCTTCTCGCTATGTCTTCACAAGCTTTCGCACAACTTGTAAGCAATACTCTATGCCACCGCCATTGAGAAGCTGACACCATAGGCACGCAGAATGGCATTAACGGTGCGCCGCGAGTTATCGCTATCTAATTAAAACTCTAAATCCTGACACCACTATCTGCTTTCAGTGATTTCCTATTATGCCCGTGAGTGTCTCATTGATGCAGAACCTCTTTCGCTCATATGCTCTCCGGTTAGCTCGCGTATTTGAAGGTAAATTCATATCATTCGTCCCACATTGAATGTAATGTTGACGTATCAACAGAGGCTGGCTGGCGCGGCCGTGATGCAATTCTTATGACTGGTATCAACGCCATAGTCTATATTCTCAGCACGCTTCCACCGTAAGCCTTAATCATGTCAATGGTTGCGTACTCATGAATGGCAACAGATGGATACTGGTAGATCGATGGGGTCGTCGTCCTATCCTATTATCAGGTGCAGCTGTGGTATGTCGTCTTAGTCCCCTAAGTAGCACGGGAATAAATGACAGTTTTAGATGGGCGCAGCGTTATGTGCCACCGGATACTGGATGTACTTGGACAAACCGTGGACTCCAAACGCCGTCGTGGCGTCGGTCATTATCTTCAACGCCGCATTCGGTTATAGTTGGGGACCTATTCCATGGCTTTACCCACCTGAGGTTCGCGGTAACTGTTATAGTCAATGAAATAGGTTAGACTCACGACCCGTGTAGATAATGCCACTCACGGTACGCGCAAAGGGCGTTTCACTATCAACTGCGACAAATTGGGCGTTCAATTGGCTAGTTGGGGAAACTACACCATACCTCCAGGAAGTCATTGAGTGGAGACTATATTATATGCATGCATTTTATTGCGCTTGTAGCTTTGCTCTTGGTACGTGTTTTGTTCTTCGACCCTCCAGACATGTATTGACCATTTATTTTTACCAGTATATTTCCGTGCGTCTTGAAACCAAAATTGATGCTGTCAATCGCTAACAATTGCCTACAGTCTACCCAGAAACAAAAGGCGTTCCACTGGAAGAGATGGACGCTGTCTTCGGCGAACGTAAGCAATCTCCTTTCTTCGTCCACTCTGTTGCGACCGTCGCCTAATAATAATCGCGGCCCCACAGAACCATTCAGAGATCACCTG
This sequence comes from Podaxis carcinomalis, assembly GCA_018524395.1. NCBI lineage: Eukaryota > Fungi > Basidiomycota > Agaricomycetes > Agaricales > Agaricaceae > Podaxis > Podaxis carcinomalis. The sequence goes on from JAEUWJ010000082.1 coordinate 48,144, forward strand.
CCACTCCGGTCTTCCGTAGAAATGTCACCTATATCGAATGAACGCGTATACCCGCCCAAGTCTCACGATGCTGATGGAGGTGGATACGGTAGGGGCGGTCGAGATAATTGGTTGTCGCGTGTGATGGGTGGTGGGAGTGGGAGTGGACGTAAAGCGACGTCAAAGTATAGGCCCTTGTCTAGTGGAGAAGGGGATGATGAAGAGTTGAGACGGTTGAAGGGGCATGAAGAAGGTGAGGGCGACGAGGATGAGGGGCCGGAAGGATTCGAAGTTGTCGAGGCACAGAGATCTGGCTCTGGTAGTGGTTCCCGAGGGAGTTGATCCCTCTGCTCAAAATATAGACCTCGTCCAGCATCCTATCGGATATCCACCATGCCCATCGAGGCCAGCTATGACAATGTATTATTCTATTTGTCTTTAGTTGTAATTACGCATGTACTTAGTTCCGTATATAACCTTTTATTATTTTCGTTAACTGGGATGCTACGTAACTCCTGTCTTGCGGCTTGCCTTTTCATTGTTCATTCATTAGGAGTTAATATCGACCTTGATTTCATTTCGGTGATAAATGACATTGAGAATATGGAGCTTCGTGACTTCATGTTCTGGATGAAGGAAACATTCAACAGAGCAAAGCGAAACGATGTCACTTGAAGGCAGCAACAGGTTACTGTATTCGTTGTTATTAGACTCATTCTTAGAAACCCTGGGGCGCATGCAACGAACAGTCCGTCGTCTTTAGGAAGTCCTATTCATGCTCATAGTTATTCAAAAGAGCTCCAAGAGGTCTTAGCGTCGGTGGATTCACAGCACCAGATCTCCAAAATCTGCACAGAGCAGAGTATGTAATTGTGATGTCCCTGGTGGCGGATGATGATCAAGCAACGAAGTCGTGAAATGCATCAGTTGCCGCCCTCGGCTGCCGTACAATCCTCGCACATCAAATGCTTCCCTTTCACCTAATATATCTGCCATAGCGTACCCTCTCCTAGGACTTGTGAACAACTTCAAGGACGTTTCCGACGTGATAAGTTCGTCCGTTGGCGAAACCACCCCAATCCCAGGTGTCGGTCGGGGAATATTGAATCTAGATAATCCCATATGAAGTAAACTCTTGAAACATGTGGTTAATCGGCTGCACCCCGCGTCGACACGCGGTGATAGGCGTTATTTAGGTGTATCCTGGTGCTTTCGGCCATTCGAGTCTGTATCCAGGTAATAAAACACTCTGTCGGAGATTTTTGAAAATGTTGGAGGTGTAATGGGCAGACGTCACGACCAACGACCAATGACTGGTAATAATCCGTCAGTGGCGTGGATCTTGCCGGCGACGACACACACCAATAGCTTCGCGAATGAATGTCGAAAGGCATCTATTGCGTCAGCCTGTGGGGAGCATTGCCTGACGACGGAAGGTTTACTTCTCGTTGCAATTGGGGCTCGAGAGGAGCTGGAAGACCGCAGATTGCCCAGCCCTACCAGTTTCTCGCCTGGCAGGGCAGAGCTTCGGGTTGTGCGTAGTCTGTGTATACGCAACGCTGTACCGCAGGGACGTGCATTAGTGTCGAAAAGCTGTCGGACATCGTCGGCAGCTTCGGGATAACCGAGGGTTAGCACTTCTCGCCCACCCCAGTCCCGTGGTACTCAAGCGGAACGACCAGAGCGTGTGCGAGAGTACACGGGAGCAGAATTCAGAGGCACGGAACCAATCCCACGGGAGGGAATGTACTCTCGATGTGTGCTAGGGTGTGTCACAAGACTCGGTCAAGGGAAGAGAAGCCGGAAGTGGAGCGAAACCATGTGAGTTTGCAATTGACGGGAATGGGAAGTTCCCTTTCCTCTTGCGCGTGATTGGTCCCCAGCTGGGCGTATGTATCTCGGATATTTGTTTCCAAGGTGTCTTGACTCTTGAGATGACTTTCGTTGGTCAAGACGTCCACTGGAGCGCGTTTGTGGAAACTCCACTGAAAGCGACAGATACCTTTCTGCAATGTGATGGTACCAGTGATGTTGATGATCGCGCTTGTACGGGTGCATCAAAACCTTGTTCTGATCCCGGACGTCCACTTATCCGTGTCACTCAAAGGACTCCAAAACCATCGAAACTCGGAGCAATCGCCGGATAACAGACGGTTGCACATGACAACAATCTTGGACTCCGCGGTCCCAGGACGCGTGGGTTCAATTACCAACCACCTGGCGGCACGCGTGTATCTTGTGTTCTAATATGTCAAGCCTTGTCGCCCAGTAAAATTCTTTTTCCTCACAGTACGCGCGCGGGTGCTTCTGCGCGAGAGTCTGTCGTAATGACGTCGAAGCTTTGGAGTTGAGGCGTCGGAAGCGGGGCTTAGAGACATTGATGGACCTGTCCATGTCAGTAGGACAAGTATATCCGACATGGGGGGCTTGGGCGCTTTAACAGCGGCAAATGCGGTAAAAGTAAACCTTTCCTTGTAGGTCCATTTTCCTCTTTCGTTTTCGAGGCTCGCTTTCACAATAAATTGCTAAAGCCATGAGCGGAGCGCCCGGAATATTCATTGAAAGACGGGACTAAATACTGGAGCTGCGGGGGACGACCACGTAAGGATGTCGCAACGACTTCAAATGTTCTCGAAAGCACCCAGACATCAAAATTTGGAGTGGGAGCGAACATTCCAAACATGGCACGGTTATCATTGCTGCCCTGGGGCATCACATCACCCAATACAAAAGATTTCCAGGACCCAGATCTCGTAGGATCCCAATCGCCTGGTGTAATTGAAATGGCTCTCTCACAGGATCTGCCCCCTAAGGGAATAATGGTGTGGTAGGCAACTTTTGTGGTATTTTTGGCGTTGGGCGAGGGGTGGAATATTTATTGTGGATACCCGTGTCTGTGTTTGAGTTTCCCCTCTTTTCATTCCCCCCGCGTCTTTCCCCGAAACGCACTTTCAATCCCTTTTTCAAAGGCGATTTTTGGGTTAGCGGATTCTCCTTGTTTTCAATCTGTCTTTATCTAACTAGCTATCTGAACGCCATACAAATCGTTCCTCATTGGCACTGTCAGTGCATCACACTCCTTTGATTAAATTATCGATATATCTCACCTCACCTCTCTCATCTTTCATCTGTTCTTTCTATCTTGATCTTTCCAACACCTGGAAAAAAGGGCCAGGAACATTTTCTTTCTTTTCACCACCCATCAAACAACCAACTTCAGCAATAAAAAAAATGCCTACATTCGTACCACCACGTCGACTCCACGTCCACCCGCACCTCCCTATCACGCGCCGTTCTCCCTCCTCCCCCAACATCGTCTCTCCACGCGAACCGGCACTCATCAATCTTCCAATTCCACTCCCCTCTATCCCGATCTTGAATCCCATCCTCACGCCTCTCATAGCGGGAAAAAATCAACCAGTGCAGACGAGTGTTATTCCGAATCCGGCTCCTATTACGACACCTCTTGCTGGGACGACGACTGCAAATGCGCCGCAGCCCACCTCTGGGAGTGGGGATGGAAACGGGAATGGGAATGGGAATGGTAACGGGAATGGTAGCGGGAATGGGAACGGGAGTGGTAATGGGAATGGGAATGGTGAAGGGAATAACGGGAATGGTGGATCGACCGGTGGTGGTGTTAGTAGCGGTGGAAACCCGGCATCAGGTCAACCTACGGATGGTTCTTCTCCCACCTCTGGCGGTAGCTTAGCTGGTTCAGGATCTATTCCATTGCCAAGCGGAGGTATGGGCACAAGTAACACCGCACCTTCGTCCGATCCAACTTCCGGCTCGAGCTTTTTGTCGGATCCAGGGAAGGTGCCCGTCAATGCGGGAAATGACCCTAGCGAGGAGGGGTCCACGAGACCCGTATCGGACTCTACTTGGCACAGTGGAACAGCGTCTAGTGGTTCGACGAACGGGATTAGTGTTAGTATTCCTAGCGTGTCTGGGGCACCTCGTAATACTGAAGGTAATGGGAATGGCGGTGTTGGTGGTGGTGGTGGTGATGGTGGAAATGTGGAAGGGACGGGTGCGACTAATCAGGGAGAGCAACATCGACTTTCTAGCGGTGCGATTGCAGGGATTGTAATTGCGATCCTTCTCGTTATCGTGGCAGTCAGCGTCATCCTACTCCGTCGCCGTTCGCTTTCGCGACGCAGTGAACGCAGGAAGCAGTGGTGGTTCTCCGGGAACCATACATCTCAGACTTACGGGGACAGGGCGCATGGGAATATTGGTATTGGTGGTGGTGTGGGTGGGAATGTGAAGAAGAGGAAGAGCGTGAGGAGCAGTTTCGAGACTACAGTGGATCATAGTCAAACCCCGCGGTTGGATTTGGATTTCGATATCCCGGCGTTGCCACCGATGGCAGAGCTGCGTAGGGAATCTGTGCTCGTGAACGTCGACAGTCCGATTAGCCCCAAGATCACGGTTTCCAAACCCAACTCTACGACGACTCCAGAGAGCAGGTACTCAGTCGGGACAGTTAGCAGTGTCGAGAGCGATGGTCAAGGCCAATGGCTTGTCGTCAACCGGAACAGTCTCTTGGTACCCGAAATCGGCACGCCCATGTCTGTACGACCATTCTCACCCACCGAGTCTTTCGCTTTCCCGAAACCGCCGACGGATAAGAGCTCGGGTGATTGGAGTTCGCAATTCTCGAGGCCGGCGAGTTCATATACGTTGAACGCGAGTGTGGTGGGTGGTGCTGCTAGTAATCTGAGGAGCGCGGGTCCGGATATTGCAGAAGAGGTTCCTGGCTTGCCTGTGCCTAGTCCTGTGGCGAATCCTTTCAGCGATCCCGACCCGATTGCGCTGCACGCAGCTGCTGTTGCGGCTTTGGGTATTTCTACGGGTGCTACTGCGACTGAGACGAAGGATCCATTTGCAGACCCACTTCCTCCGGAGCCGTCTACGCCTAGTGCTGTTCATCCCGAGTTTATGGAGGTTGAGATGATCAAGAGACCATTCATACCCACCCTAGCGGACGAGTTGCCTGTTGAAGTTGGAGATAGAGTGAAGATTATGCAGATGTTTGATGATGGATGGGCATTGGTGGAGAAAAATCCGGTCTACTATGCTGGTTCACCGGTCAAAGGGAAGTGGAAGGAACCTGAGAAGGGGTTGATTCCGATTGACTGCTTCCGGGACCTTGGTGTGGATGTGTCGAGTTTCATTGCTACGAAGCGGGTAAGCAGCTACTCGCAGACGAGCGGCTACACTGCTGGTGGAGTAGCGATGTGAGGTCTGTTTTATTGTTAGCTTCAAGGAGTTTGTTCATGGACGATTCTCGTTTGTTTATACCCCTGAGTATGTTGTTGTATTCGTTTACTAGTGTTGTACTAGACCTTTTATTTGTTGCGGTTACATAATTGAGTGGCTGTGCGATATAATTTTTTGGGAAGTCGAAATAATTGGTTTTTGATTGTGAGTAGACAACGCCGACGATGGCTGAACACGATCTCTCAAAGACTATCATTCCATACCTCGACCGCCACCTCTCCTTCCCCCTCCTCACCCACCTCTCCGAGACTCAGCTCTTCCCCGTCGAGGAGGTCACCCAGGCCCAGTATGAGCTCGCCAAGGGCACAAATATGTTTGACTATGCTGTCACTCTTTTCCAGCAGATTCATCCTGATCAGGAGGTCCCTGTTGGTGCGTGGTTGGTCTCTTGATTCTGGAACTGTATTAACTCCATGCTCGTCGATAGAGTTTGAGGGGAAGAGACAAAACGCAGTCTCAACACATGAGCGACTTCAACAAGAGGCGCAGGCCGTACTAGACGTGATTGAGAACCCAGACGTTGCTCAAGCGCTACGTCAGGACAAGAACCAAAACCTTCAATTTCTGAAGGAGAACTACAACGTACGTTCCCCTTCACTCTTGCCTGACCTCCACTTACACGCTCATCAATTTTCAGGTCACACTCGAACAAATCACTGCCCTCTACAACTTTGGCCAATTCCAATACTCATACGGAAATTACAGCGGCGCTGCCGACTACCTCTATCACTTCCGTGTACTTTCCACCGACACAGATCTCACCACCTCCGCGCACTGGGGAAAACTCGCTTCAGACATCCTCACAGGAAAATGGGATACAGCACTCGAAGAGCTCAACACCCTCCGAGATCTCATCGATTCGCGGTCTTCCGCGTCGATATTAGCCGCAGCCGCTGCTGCGAGTGTATCCGGTGCTCCCACTGACAAAACCGAGCCTGCACTGGTACAGTTGCATTCAAGGACATGGTTAGTCCACTGGTCGTTGTTCATTTACTTCAACCACAAACAAGGCCGAACACTTCTTCTGGAGACGTTCCTCGCACCGACATACCTCAATACCATCCAGACTGCATGTCCTTGGATATTGCGGTACCTCGCTGCGGCAGCTATACTTTCACGAAAGACGTCTTCGTCTGGCTCAGCTGCGAACCCCGTTTCGGCTCGCGTGAGGAACGCGATTAGGGAGGTGGTCAAGGTGATTCAGATGGAGGAGTATCAGTACCAGGACCCTGTTACGGCGTTTTTGAAGGAGCTGTATGTCGAGTTTGATTTTGAGGCTGCGCAGAGGGAATTGAAGAGGGCTGAGGAGGTGGTGAAGAATGATTTCTTCCTTGGGGATTTCAGGGAGGAATTTTTGGACAATGCGAGGTATCTTATTAGTGAGGCTTACTGCAGGATCCATCAGAGGATTGATATCAGGTTCGTAAACTGGCTGTTGCGTTAGGATATTCGTGCTGACAGAGTTGTTTTATAGGGATCTATCGGAGAGGCTTAACCTCTCCCCTGATGAGGGCGAGAAGTGGGTTGCTAACCTTATCAGAGAGACGAGGATGGGCGCAGATGCGAAGATTGATCTCGAGAAGGTTCGTTCCACGATATTATCTTCTTTTTCTCTCTTCCTGACACTCGCATCCATCAGAACATTATCGAAATCAACAGACCGGCACTCCCCGTGTATCAATCCGTCATCGAGAAAACGCGTGGACTCGCTCTTCGCACACAAGCGCTCGGTGCTGCGATCTCGCGGTCTGGGCAGACCCCGCAACAAGTACAGCAGCAACAGCAACAGCAGGCGGCTGTTGCTGAAGTCAAGATAGATGGTCAGGTGCCTATTCCAGTGAACTAGTTGGCGATGTATGGTCGTTGGTGGTTAGAGTAAAATTATACCCCTGCTGAGGAGCGGTGGATATCTTCTTGTGTTGTATGAATAAGGGGTGCTTGGTCTCCTGTTGAACGGTGTACTAAGCTTCCTTTGTGGTCGGGAGTGCTTGTATAGGATGTGTTCTCACTGGAGCTGGAGGGTGAATCCACCCGACGTACATATAAGCACGCACTTGAGATGCTCCTATAGTGAAGGGGACGGCGGCCCAAATTATGCTGTATAGATATGCGCATTCCTCTGCACGATCACCCGTTCTCCCACCTCACTGCTTATTGCTTCACATTTCTGCGGTCGCCTTCACTGATTCAATAAGCATCTTAATGTGTGTCTCACCGGCACAGGTCTCTCCTTACAAACAGCATTTTCCTCTGTACATCGTTAATACTCAACTGCTTTCAATGTCAGGGGAGAGTAGCGTTGGCTCACGTTCTGGACAAAAGACGCTTTTCGGGCCAATTCTAGTCATACCATCATGTTTGTGCTGCATCGACGCCTTTCTTCGTCCACCTCCCTCGTGTTCCCTGGGACATATTATGCTCAGAAGCCACCACGGCCTGGTAGATGAACCTCTGGGCCGCTCAAAACTTTCACAGCCTTGATGCCAGATCAAAGGTCGCCGCACTCCCACGCCCCCTTTCCGCCACGAACGTCCCACCTTTTTACCACCGACGAGACGTTCGCTTCATGCCCTGCGTATCCTTACGTTGCTTATGATCACGCCCTCTCGGCTTCCCGCACCAGCGCACATGATATCCCAACGCCCACGATTTGCAAGGTCGCCCTAGCGCTATTCGTGGACCAACCTACTGATGATCAGACATGTCATTCGCCACGCCAGCAATCACTCCTGTGCTACGAAGTTCGCTCCTGGTTCTGATCAACCATGACGCCACCTCCCTCCGCCTGTCAGTTCGTCCTGCTAGGGATCTCAGGCCCTCCGACAATCGAGCGACTTGTCGACTTAGCAACCTCGTCTCCCGAACAAAGTACAAAGATCCGATGTGTCGAGGTGCATCAAGTCGGGTTGCTTGGTGTGGGATGAAATGGCAAGCCATACTACGAAAATAGACATTGAATGCCAACTACGTCAGAAGGGTTAAGCTACGACGGGCGCGAGTACTAACGAGACACAGGATCTAAGATATCAGTAAATGCTAAGGATACTGGCAGACAATCAGTTACTGCTAGGCACTGGATGACTGTGTCCTGACAGTACATATTCTAAACAAGTGTCCGTGCTGCAATAGTAGACTACCGTGGTGGCAATTAATTTTCATGCATACCCGGTTGTGTGAAAACTACAGTTTCCAAATACTGACTTTCACTATTCTCTTTGTGGCTCAACACCGGTTGTGATCCAACGGCTCTACCTCTCGCTATCTGGTAAATTACCAGCACGGACGAAAATGACTGCGTAGCGGTTACATCCCGGTAAGCTTTACTTCAAGGACATCTGAGTACGCACCTGTGACGGGACGCCAATCTGCACAGCCAGAAGTCCAAGTCCTCCCACTAATCCCGCACATATAGCAGATACGATTGCAATTGGCAAGTTAATGGCTGACGACTCGAGTAAAATCGCTATGATCCGCAGGTGGACGTTTGACAACGAAGTCCGGTGCCCGAAGGAGGTTATCATGGACCGCCGGTGAATGAGTAACCGGACAACGATGTTGGTCGTTGCGAAGAGGTTGAGAAGTATGTTGCAGAGGAGGGATACGATAAGAAGGAAGACTCCACGTGGGTCTGCGGGCTCGGAGAAAGGAACGTCTGGATTTGAAGTTACAACTGCTGCGGTTCCTACGCCTGGATTGGGGCCAGGGAGACATCTTAGTGAGCGAATACGTGAGTGTGTATAACACGTACCGATAAATATTAGCCATAGGATCATTGGGAGAATCCAGCAAATATGGTGCCATCGTGTAGGTTTCCTCGCAAGGAGGATCTTTTGTACCATGTAACATCTCCAGACCTGATCGTCATTCTTTAATCCAAAATCTAGAGATAATGATATGCCAAAGGCAGATGGGACCTACCAATAGTCCGTCCGTCAATGCGAGCACACATACAGCCAAGATATTCAGCCGATCCAAATAAAAGTATGTTAAATCCTCGGGAGGTGTCTCGAAGATGGCAATAAGATTGCCTCTCATGGTGTTCGCCTGCAACACGGTATTCAGCGCCATTAACACAGCTATATATATCATCAATACGCTCCGCTGGTTCCAAAAACCCCTAGGGCGTGGAAGGCGGTGCAAGATTCCGAAACTAGTGAGTCCTAAGGTGAGGAGGACACCGTAAGCAATGAAACCGATGGACATCCCAATGACCCAGTTCATCTCGGTAGATTTTATGAGTGATGGAGAAAGTGTAGGGGGAGAGATTGTTGTGTTGGAAGGTGTGAACAAGGCAGCTGGCGGGGACATTTTTGGGATTATAGATTGTGGAGAAGGGATGCTTTGTCCTGGACCGAAAATGGACAAACAGCGCTGGGCATAAAGGTCATATAGTTAGTCCAAGTACCAGAGCCCACACCGTGCTGTATTTATGCAGTTAAAAGCGCGGTGCCTTTGACTGTTGGCTCTCAGAAGGATACCATCATGACATGAGATCAATAATCCCGTTGATCTCGAGGTGTAGATTCGCACCTACAATGTCCGGATTCTGCCCCCAACTCATAAGAAGTCCTTGCATATCATCTAATAGTAGCCTAAGAGTAGCGCTACCTGACGGGCGCGAAGATCTCCTTGCCACAAGAATGAGCGCAGGAGCCAAATCAGAATCCGGCTTCCCATGCGCGACGTGAACGCGTAACAACCATCACACATCAGACATCTGAGAGGGGGCTACAGAATTTGCCGCACCCGCGTACCACTGACACCTGCATGTTGACATGTGCGGTAGGTTTGGTACCGCTGCCGCGCCCTGCGGTAGAGTGCGGTATTTTTACGATGCCCGACAACGTCTCTAGGTTGTGCGTTCTAGATGATCACGCCTGCTTCTTCTCGCAACCAGGTGTAAATGCTAAAGAGCGGTGTTACATTTAATGCACTTGACGTCCGCTATTAGGATGGAAACAAACATGCCCATGCCATCCAATGCTACTGCTACTTCCGCCCATTATACCATACGCGTCTATTATTCACTCCCACCCCTCCTGCAAGGTCTTCACTTCATCGGATGTCAACGTCACAACTGGATTAGTCCACTTGACGTGTCGCTGTCCTGCCTCAGGACCCGAAGTTGGGTTCTCCGAACAAGATCTGTTCGCATTGACATACGACATAACCCGTGTATGGTAAATAACAGGATCACTCTAAGGCGCCTGTCGGGATTGGCAGATTCAGGATCCTCGATGTACATGAGGATGGTGATGGCGCGCAAAAAGAACCCAGAAGTTTTGTCGACAATTTGTGCGATGGCAAGGAACCGTTGATGTCTTCAACGTCATGAGCTCTGCGGCTGTCTTGTTTACAAGATGAATCTCAATTCCTGGGCGGCGTTCTCGAGGGTTAACGAGCTACAAGGCTTATAGCGCTTAAAGTTTTCATCAGACCCTGTGGAGAGACAGTAGACGGTCGGCATAGGACGTATTATGCATTCCCGTTGCCGGTGACATGCAGTCCGTGGGTTCGATGAGGCGGAGGGCAATCACTATTAGTGATGGTATCAAGGCCAATGCATGGTGGACAAGCTAGCCTGTGTTGGATAAATACGTTTCAGCGCAGGAAACAGTTGACATTATCACGGCATGGTCCGAGTGTCAAGAGGAGAATGCAATGGAGCTGCCTCGCATAAACACTCCAAATTGGTAGGCATGATCATGCATTGTTGACGGAGGTTCAGGCTCCCTTTGCATGCAAAGAGGGACGACATCGATGAAAGGTGAGTTTCCAGGCTGGCAAGTGGAAAAGCACTCATATATAGACATTTATACCACGTTCAGAGTCCCGCAATCACTGATACATTTAACGCCGAGTGAGGTAAGGGTCAAAATTGTGTCGCTGACCCTTCTCATGAAACAAACCTTCCCAAACCTGATGAAGGCATTCGATGAAAACGGTCAGGTGTGCGGAAACAATGGCCGCGTTTTCTTGGTTTGGTGAGCTTGTAGCGGAGAAACAGTAGCAGCATGGACCAAGTTCACAGCAAAGAATCTGTACTATATCCAACCCAAGGTTCGACCACCTCCATCCTTCGGCCAGTCACGCGTGACTCACGCAGGCTGAGTTGTATTCTGCTCGG
>JAEUWJ010000083.1:0-50532 GCA_018524395.1 Podaxis carcinomalis
CCGGAAGTCCCATGCACGTCCTTGTCTGTGCCTGATCTTGAATTCTTGGTAAGGCTTGTCGATTCGGAGTGAAGGGATCGTGTCTCGCTGGCTGAAGAAGAAGTTCGAGGAGTCGTGCCTGAAACGAAAAGTTACCCTCAAATAGAGAAGAAACGGGAAGCAGGACGAACGAGTAGCGGTGCTAGTGTGCTTGAACTTGTTGAAACCCAAAGTCTGATACCACCAAAAGGGCGCGCTGGGGGCGTCTGCATTGCAGGATTCGACGGCGAGGTTCCCGGAGAAGTGCGTTGTGTCAAGGACTGCGAGGTCTGGCGAATCGTTGGTACGACAGAAGTGGAATTGCTTGTGGCCAAGGCGTTCCCAGACTGCATTCGCAAGGTCAACGAATGGGGCGTAGTGGCTCGCCTCACTGGCGGCCTTTTGATATTGTTGCACCATCCATGTGAGTTTAGAATCTCGGGTTATCTCATCCCAAAGGTTTTTTCGGGAGTCTTCCCATTTCTCGTCGCACCCACAGACCGTATCCAGAAAGTCTTCAAAGGACATGCGCTTTGCGTGTTCAGCATCGTGTCGGAGATATGGCGCATAGTCGCCCTGGATATCACTGTTAGTACTGCACATGCTGCTTGTGCTTGCAACTGCGAGCGCCTGTTGATACCTTTTAAACGATCACATGCCTTTTCTCACTTGGCAGGGGTAGGGACTCTCACGGATAACTGAAACCTGGTTATTAGAGACTATAAACCACGTCTATCAGTGTGAGCAATCCCCAGCCTGGTACGTGATGGGAGAAGGTCCTCTATATTATAAAGCTGGGTAACCTTGTAACGCCACGGGCCGTGGTGTGGCAGTAACATTGAGGCACTGGGTGTTTAGCGGAAATTGCAATGCCTTGATGTTGGGGAATATTCTTGGAATTGAATAGATATTCTCGTGATATGAGGAGTGATAAGGGGCGTGGCTGTGCCTCAGCACGGTTTAACGGCGACAGCGATGGACCCAGTCGTCCCTCCGGAAATAACCGCTGAACTCACCCAGATCCTCTCCAATCTCGTCCAGGGCGACAACGAAATCCGTCAAAAGTATGTTTTTTTTTGAAATTCACAGACCGCTTTTCTGACATTTTCTTTCTAGTGCTGAGCAGGCAGTCAACGAGCGGCTTGCGCAGACTCCTGAGCTCTATCTCCTCGCTCTGGCACAGTTCGCCATCATCGCCGAGCTCGATGTCATGCGTTCATTTTCGCTCGTCCTCCTTCGCCGTCTCTTGTTCCGACCATCACCAGCCGCATCCCAGCCTCACCAGCCTCGCCTCACGCTCTACGACCATCTCTCCTCAAACACCCTCACCTCACTCCAGCGCCTCCTCCTCCATTCCCTATCCCACGAGCTCTCCCCAGATGTACGCAAAAAGGCCGTCGACACCATCACTGACCTCGCAAACCAGGAAATGGCCAGAGGTCGCCCCTGGCATGCCCTCCAGGCCCAGGCCTTCTCCATGGCCCAATACCAGGCCGCTGATCGCGGTGTTCCTTCCGCCGCCCTCAGAGAGAGTGCATTTCGCGTCTTTGCTGGCTGTCCAAACCTTGTCGTCGACTTGCAGACCGATGCTGTGTTGGGCGTCTTCCAGAAGGGATTGCAGGACTCCGAGAGCGTAGCCGTGAGTTTCTCTCCTTCTCCTACTCTATTTGCTTTTCATCATCCCAGTAGGTCCGCCATGCAGCCCTTCTCGCCTCTGTCGAGTACCTCACAGCAGCCGACTCCCAACAACTCTCCCGCTCCCTCGCCCTCATGTACCCCATGCTCGAAACCATCCACCTCCTCGCCCAGGCCCTCTCTCAACCCTCTACCACCACAAAAACCGTTTATCAGCAGCTTACTCAATTCCTCACCACCCTCACTCCACTGTGTTCGTCCCATCCAACCCTCTTCGCCCCTCATCTCCAAACCATCCTCTCCTTTCTTCCTCAGCTTATCCTCCCCGCCGTCGATTCCGGCCCTACTCCTACCATCAGTCGCCCCTTCCCTTCCAGCGCCTCTCGACAAGCCGCTTTCGTCTTCCCTCCTCCTGGCGAAGCCACCTCTGCATCTGACCCCGCAATTGACGACGACGCCGAAGCCCGTTCCACTATGCGTCTCACCGCTCTCGAGTTCATGATCAGTCTCTCCGAGGCTCGTCCCAACATGGTCCGCAAGGTCGAAAATTGGGTTGGCGTTATGGTCCGCGCTTGCCTTGAGGGTATGAGTGAACTAGATGAGGACGAAGACATCAATGTCTGGCTCAAGGACGATGTAAGCTCTCTTTCCTTTTCTTCTCCCTTCGCTCACTCCATTCCAGCCTTCCGCTCAATCCGGCTCCTCCGATGACTCCCCTCCTTCCCTATACGAACAATCTCTGGACCGCATCGCCTGTGCTCTAGGCGGCCGTGCAGTCCTTCCTCCTGCTTTCCAACAAATACCATCTATGCTCGCCAGTTATGATTGGAGAGCTCGCCATGCTGGACTCATCGCCATCGCTTCAATTGCCGAAGGCACTGGAAAGGTCATGGTAAACGAACTCGGAAAAATCGTCGAGTGAGTCCTCCTCACAATTCCCTCCCTTCAACCTTTTTTCTCATTCCATAAACAACAGACTCGTCACCCCCATGTTCCGTGATAGTCATCCCCGTGTTCGCCACGCTGCTTGCCAATGCGTGTAAGGTCCTACTTTCTTATCTACCCCTCGCGTCTAACAGACATAGAGGCCAATTGTGCACTGATCTCGAGGTACTTTTTCTTTTCTCCTTTCTACAGTTCCTTTCTCAACCGTTTGCAGGAAGTGATGCAGGAACAGTATCACCGACAACTCTTCTCTGTCCTGATACCTACCCTTGAGGACCCAGAACCGCGGTATGCAATATTCCAAGCAGTTGACGGTATCTAATTCTCGCAGAGTTCACTCACATGCTGCCGCTGCCCTCATCAACTTTTGTGAAGGCGTTGAGCATGATACCCTCATCCCGTACCTAGACCCAATCGTCGAACGACTTCTTCGCCTTCTGAACCCCGACGGTGACGAATCCCAGGTTCGTAGTTATGTTCGAGAACAGGCCATTACTACCCTCGCCATGGTGGCCGATGCCAGCGAATCAACGTTCGCGAAGCACTACCCCACCATTATGCCTCTCTTGTTGAATGTTTTGCGAAACGCAGACAAGCCCCAGCATCAGCGTTTACGCATCAAGGCGATGGAATGTGCTGGTCTCGTCGGTACGTCTCCAAACTATAGTGCCCTAATTGATGCTCATTCTTTCGCAGCCATTGCTGTCGGTCGTGACGTGTTCAGGCCAGATTCGGCTACGCTTATAGAACTCCTTTTACGCATACAAAGTGCATCATCTTCTTTACTCAACGTCAATGCGTTCTCATTCCTTTTTAGAGAGTCCCGTAGATCCCAACGATACTCAACTCACATATTATCTTATCTCGACTTGGGCCAAAATCGGTCAAGCGCTAGAAACAGAGTTTGAACCCTATCTCCCCCTCGTCATGCCCAACATACTCGCAACAGCAAGCGCCAAGACTGACATCTCAGTATATGGTTCGTGGACTCTTGCTTCACAAAGAAAAACTCCTCACTCTGGTTTTAGAGGATGGCGATGATGACGCTAACAGTGAACGAGAAGGCTGGGAGACGGTGACGGTCGACGGCCGGACGATGGGCATCAAAACATCGGCGCTTGAAGAGAAATGTCAAGCATTTGAAACACTTCTGATCTACTGCTCCACCCTAGGAGGAAAATACGCGCCATACCTATCGCAGACACTAGAAATATGTATACCATGCCTCAAATTCGACTTCCACGAAGGTGTTCGAGAAGCCAGTGCCATGTATGTTTTCCACACCTTCATTTGACCGTATCTGATTTTTTTTTTCAGGCTTGTTCCTCGGCTTCTGGATTCAGGAAAGATTAGCAATACACTCACGACTCAAATGGTCACCGCTACCTTCAACCAACTCATATCATGCATTCGTTCCGAGCCCGACTCGTCCTTCCTCGCCTCCCTCTACAAATGCTTTACGGAATCCCTACAGGTGATCGGAGGGCCTTCGAACCTGCCGCAAGAATACCACGTTGGGATTGTTGATGCTACGAAACACCAACTCCAGATTCTCGCTGATAAACGCAAATCTCGCGCGAACAGACTCGCTGGGGATCCTGATGTGGACAAGGAAGATATTGCGTTGTACGAGCAATTTGAAGAGTTTGCGTTGCAGGAGATGGATAAGTTGCTTCAGGATTTGGATAGGAATCATCCGTTGAGGATTGCGGTGTCGAGTGTTAGGGATTTGGGTGTTAATGAATGGGATGCAGATGAGTCTGAGGAACTTGCTTGAGTGTTGTTATTTATAGAATAGAATTTGTGAGAATGTAATCGACAGCCACGTACGCATCGGTTTAGTTATGATGTAAATATCTTGACTTGTTGCGCAGAGCTTTTTTTGGTTGAGATGTGGACGCATTTTGATCTTGATTATACTGCTTTCGTGGCATGAACGAACGGTTCGGTGCAAGACAAATATGAATCCATTTAATTCACACCACAGCGTCAGATATCTCATGAAAGCGAGAGCGAGGATAAAGATTCCGTGTATGTTCCTTCGACGTCAGTACGCGGCAGCACCTCGGTACGCCAAACACATTTATATTACACGCTGTATAGTCCCAATAGTCACCTCTTGATCCAACCCAACGACGATACTTCGCGATGTCACTATCGTCCTTGCTGGGGCCGTGGCTCTCTCCACCACACAAAGACTCACCTGCAATTACGATTGGACTCCTCTTTGGGTTTATCAGACGGCCTATTGGACTGGGGCATACCCTCCGAGATTGGTAACAGCAATACCCTCCCTCCTTATTAGTCCAGAGTTGAAGAGTGTCGCATCTGTCTCTCGTCGGATGCCAGATACGACGCCCATGTCTAACAACCGCCTTGATATGGGATATAGATATAGTCAGCGTGGCATCTCTTGGCGACATCTACAGAATCGGAAAAATCGTCGCAGCGTTAGCATTTGTAGACACCGCAAAGCCAACTGCCAACTAGCTGTCGAGGTACGACGATCAATCGAGGAAGACAATCTTAGGTATAGGGAAGCTCAATGCCGCCTCTGAGGTAAGGGAGCTACCTGTTTCGGGTGCCGTGCGTTGGTGCAAAGTGCACGTATATTACATAGTTGACAACCCACACTGCAATTCACATCCTAGATGGCCTTATCGACACTCTCAACCGCGCTTCGTTGAAGTACAAACCTTCTGACGCTGTCAAGCAATATATCTCCCTCCAACAGGACCAGATCGATGTTTGGATTCAAGGTCTACAGGACCAGCTACGTCCACTCCATGAGCTGAGCATATCCGTTCAGGTAGATCTCGCTTCTTGTGAAAATAACCTTCAGCAGATCCACGATACGGCTGGAGCGGCAAAAGGAGAGAGAGAAAGAGCAGGTGAAGAGCTCGACTAGAATGCTCGTGGCCGCGTTCACAAAGCTTTTCTTTGGAGATGATAGGCCAACGCTACGTGCCCCGGTGTTGCAGGCAATTGAAGATTTCGAGGCGTTCATTTTTGCCACAAGGCGGGCGCAAGAAGTGGTCACACATCTATCAGAGCCGCTGGTCGTAATTATCGGGGGGACTGAAGTAGCGTATCGTTACCATGATGGTGGAGATCACGATGGAGGAAAAGGTCGACATGACGTTGGAGAGTTTGAGAAAGTTGAAAAAGGACATTGCGAGGGCTGAAATCGAGCGCTGAACATGTTGGACATCCATGGTTATATCTCCCGTCCGTAACCCCGTGCTGTCTGTCGTTAAGACTTGTGTCAAGGTGTTGAATCCTGTTCGGCTGTAACTACAGATACCTGTCCTCGGTATCCACTTTCGTAGCTCAAAATGCCTACGTCCCATCTGCAGTGAGAAACTTGAGGCCTAGGTTGTGAAGACTCTTAATCAGGTCTAAACCCAAGACAATCTGAGCTTTTTTGTCACTTTTTCTTGGAGAAGTGACGGTCATTTTGCAACTCCTACTCCAGATTGTTGATGGTCTTCAACTTGCGACTTTGATAGCGTTAATTAAATTGGTCACACTGGCCAATGTATACCCTAATTGCTCGTCACATATAGTGGCGTTCCTCTCGGGGGCGCGCAATGTCACATGTTCAACTTTACGAACACTTCACACGAAGCGGCACCTTATAATGGGCGGCCGTGGTTTTGTGGGCGCTCTGAACAGCTTTGCCTCCCACCACTTTCATGGGAAATCAAGCCTCCAGTACCGCTGGTCCAACACCAGCTTCCACCCGCTACCAATCCAGTACAATTCCGGACTCATTCTTCGCTACTGTACCATCTACTGAAAGCCCGCCACCTTATGCTAGGCACTCATCCGCTAACTACACCCATAGTGCGTACTTACTAATAGCATTTCTTGCCAATTCATAGATTCGACTTCAGCCTCAGACAACACGGTTATCGTGTTCAGGAGCTGCGACCAGGATTACTTCTCGCTGAATCGAAAGGACGTTAGCTCACACGCGGGCGCTCTGATACCAGAGAGGTGGAGCACCAATAGCACGGTCGACTTACCAGAGACGTCGACCGTCCTGACGGTGCTCTTCCAATTCGTTGGTCCTCGTAAACATCCCAAACTATTGAACGAGAAGTTTGAATCCTTGGCAGAGATCGCCAAGGCGGCGGAGAATTACAAGATATACAGTGCGATGAACACCTGTTCCGAGAGAATGAGGTGAGCGAGTAGATCAGGCTTGATATCGCTTTATTCCTAACAGAGGGCTCAGGTCGTTTGGTGATCGCCACCCTAAATTGGTTTTGCTCTATGCTGCTTACAATGACCATCCCCATATTTTCGACGAATGTGCGCCGCGAGTCATCACAAGCGAGAACCTCGAAGACTTTACGCCTCTTCTGCCAGATGAGCTTCGCCTCCCTTGGGTACGTATCAAACTTAGTGGCCGTAGGGCTGGCTTTTATGTTTATTGTAGTTACGATATCACGCCAAGTGGTCCAAGGCCCTCACTGAGATTACCTGCTATCCCTCCATCCCCGCGAATGCATGGACATCGTCTAACTGCTGGCGTCATTGTGGACAACACATCTTCCAAGGTCTGGCAGCCGGCATCCATGCGCTCAACGATCTTTCCTGGGTCTTCGGGGATCGAGTTAAAGGCCATACTGATTCCTGCAAGAAATGTGAACTATTGTGTAAATGTTGGGAAGCTCGCGCGTCAGCGGTGATTGAAAGTATTGGGGCCTTCAGTGAGACGTGTATGTCGAAGCCCCCTGTAAAAGCAGAGTAGCGTACCAGAGGCAGGACTTGCTCTCCGGAAATTGAATATGAGATATTCCTTACTCGTACTATGTACTTATATCGAGTCAATCTACATGTGAAGTCGTCCAACTTGTGGCCAATGCTTGACTGACGGGGTTAAGCTGGATCAAACGCTTGTCACAAAAGAAGAAGATAATGTTCACCATGGTCCTTTTGATATTTTTTGAGTCGCAGACAGTTTTCTCACTCCTGTCTACACCTATCCACTTGTAATTTGCATGAAGCTTGGTGCATATGTGGAACACCAGTCTATCAATCTCTCATGATTTTATGACAATCCTGAGGAGCAAGACTAACAATTTCCCGAGATTATCAGCTCTTTGAAAATATTGTCACATGGATGTCGCGCAAAATTTCAATCTCCACTCCCGATTCGGCTTAAGGGCAAGGTCGCGACACATATATCTCTGTTCTCCCTGGAGGAAGAGGGCATTTACTGATAAATTTGCAATATACTGATGTGTTGTGGGATTAAAAGCTGAATTGTCAACAAATAACCTAGGGCAGAAGTCGCAAAATGCTAAGATGTGTGTCCACATAGGCCAAGTTATGGTTCAATGAGGTTGGTGGGTGCATCGCCACCCGAAGCTAGCTACTGTATGCATCCCACAATGACTATCCCCATATCTTCGATGAATGTGCTCGGCGGGTCATTACAACTGAACACCTCGAGTATATCACGCCTCTCCTCCCTGCCAAGCTTCGTCTGCCTTGAGTACGAGATAGTCTTTAGGTGCTTATCTTTGCTGCAGCTGCGATATCGTGCGAAATGGTCGAGAGCCCTGACCGAGATCATATGTTATCCCTCCATGCATCAGATGCATGGTCGTCTTCAATGTGCTGGTTACTGTGTGGACAGTTGATCTTTCGGTGCCTAGCGGTAGGTGTTCATGCTCTTGGGGACTTGTTCGTGGGTATTTGAGAACGGATTCGTTAAGTCTCACATCCGCAGGTGTAAAAAATATAAAGAGCTATGCATAGCTTGGAAGGCATACGGAGAAGCTATCATA
This sequence comes from Podaxis carcinomalis, assembly GCA_018524395.1. NCBI lineage: Eukaryota > Fungi > Basidiomycota > Agaricomycetes > Agaricales > Agaricaceae > Podaxis > Podaxis carcinomalis. The sequence continues at coordinate 8,400 of JAEUWJ010000083.1, forward strand.
GGCAACATCGGACCTTTTCCTGAGACGTGCATGAGCCCTGTTGCTCAGGTAGACTGATTTTTTGACGTGCGTTCTTAACGTCGTTTTGCATGATGTCAATTAGCTGATAAGCACAATCGTCCACTCTGTAAGAACTGATGAATACCGTTTGTACTACTTGTAGCGGTCATTGAATTCGACGACGTGGAGTGATCAAATTCTGCAATGTTCAACCTTCTTTTAGCAATGCTCGACACAAAAAAGCACTAAGCTGTAGGTTGATGTTCCCTTGAAATACCAGCAGCACAGAACTTAAGACCGACACTGGGGATGCTCCGAGTAGCTTAGCGTTCTTGCCGCCTCCAGGAACAGGACCCTCGCCCCACGATAGACAGCTCAAACACGTTTATCGCCCCGACCGTGGCATTCCAATTTATTGGTACTCGCGTGCACCGCAAAATACGAGCAGAGACTGAATCCTGGCAGAGGTAAGAAATGAGAAAAAGATATGCAAGGTACTCAGCAGATGAACTGAGGTGCCGCTCTGGCTATTACTCATACCTGACCTTAGCACATGTCGTTTCTCATCGCCGTTCTTTGGGTGAGTCTCGCTGCCCTTGGTTAAATGACCATTATTCGTTGTATAGTTCCTTCATATTTCGTTCAGGTAATCGGATCACTTGATGAAATGAGGACAGTGAGGTAATTCGCATGGCCCTGTTATAATGGGCCATCGATGCGATAGACGCTCTGGACAGCTTGATCTCCTACCGTCGTCATCATTGGAAAGGAAATCTCCAGTAGTGCTGGTCCAACGCCAGCTTCTTCTCGGTATCAATGCAGCACGATTCCTGATTCATTCTTTGCGACCGAGCCAGCCGCGGCAAGTCCACCACCTCATACCAGGTACTTTTTCGTGAATCATGCAGAGGGTGCGTAATCGTCCAGATGGTTATTTACCAGCAATCAACGTCCTACTAGCCACGGACCTCAGAAAGATTGCTTTCAGGAGGTGTGACAAGGAACGCTTCTCGCTGAGCCGGGAAGACGTTGAGGCACATACGGGCGCTTTAATACCAGATCTCGGCAGCATGGTCGGCTTGTTAGAGCCATCGATCGTCCTGTCGAAAATCTTCGATTTCATTGGAGCTCATAAACACCCCAAGCTACTGAACGAGAGTTTTGAGTCCTAGCAGAGATAGCAAAAGCAGCGGAGAAGTACAAGGTCTTTGTTGCGAACTTGTTCCGAGAGAGTAAGGTGTACCATCGGATGTCCGTGTTTGTGACAGAGGCGACGCAGGTTATTTGCTGATCGCTATTCAAAATTGGTGCTGTTACAACGATTATCCAGACATCTTTAAACGAATGTGCGCCGCATGTGGGACATTTTCTGAGACGTGGATGGAAGGTGATTATTGATGTAAATGATATTTGGTTGTGATGATGATGGCAAACAGGGGTCATCGGACAAGGGTCGTCCGAGACTCCGAGTCAGTTATGTCAAAGATGAGATGCTGAATGTTCTCATGTTCTCAACTACTCACCACAGTATGTTGTGTATCAGGTATCAGGTGACGTCCAGTCCCTTGGTTCGCAGGCTCTCAACCAAACCTATCATACACATTCCAAAATCGTCGTCAATCCATCCCTTTGGCGACCCATCCAACCAGCGTCCAATTCTACGCGACGTCGAATGGACAATCAACCACGGTGAAGCATGGGCCGTCATGTCTGCCTCTTCAGGTGACTCTGGTAAACGCGCCTTGTTCCGCGTCCGTCTTTTCCTATCACACTCCAACTTTTATCTGACGTTCACAGACATTGCTAGGTCACCTACGCGTTCTCTCAGGTCCAACGGTCGCTCCTCAGGAGGGCCTCTATCCCTTCCTCGGGAAGGATGTGGACCCATATACCCGCGTTGTTAGCGTTTCCTTCTCCCATCGCTCTGGTCGAGGCGCTGGAGGTGCTTTCTACGACTACACCGCCCGCTATGGTGCCATCCGCGACGAGGACGCACTCACTCTCCGGGAGAGCATGTTCCCAGAAAGTATACCCGATTACAAGCCAGACCCAATTGCTGCGTTGCCCTTTGAAAAACCCAAGATCAAGAAACCTGCTTTCGACGACATCATCAAACTCTCGGACGAGGACAAAGCCTTATTCGACAACCTCGTGAGAGAAATGGATCTAGAACGGCTGCTGGACCTACCCCTCATAGCATTGAGCAATGGACAAACAAGGCGGGCGAGAATTCTCAGAGCGGTCTTGAAAAAGCCGGAGGTGATGCTGTTGGACGAACCTTTGAGTACGTGTCTTACGATCCTGTTCCGTTCCACGTACCAACAAGCGTACAGCCGGTCTTGATGTGGCATCGCGTCCCAAACTGCTCAACCTCCTACACAAGCTTCATCAGACACAAAAACCACGCGTCGTGCTCGGCCTTCGTACCCAGGACGAGATTCCCGAATGGATTACTCACATTGCTCTAGTGCAAGATGGAACCGTCAAGGCTGGTCCAAAGAATAGTATAATACCCCTCATCAAACATGACACTACACACCTCGGCCCACCAAACATGGGAACAATCGAATCTGGACCAATTGTCTTGGATCTGCAAAACGTAAACGTCAAGTATGGTGAGCGTGTGGTGAGTTCTACCCATCCCGTCTAAAGGCTGTACCAACCGCTTTTCCCATCCACTCCAGGTTTTAAAAGATATCAATTGGCAAATCCGCCAAGGAGAAAGATGGCATCTTCAAGGAGCCAATGGTACGCCAAGTTCTCATAAATCCCCTCCCTTTCTAACCCAAACTTCCTCAGGCTCTGGCAAAACCACGCTTCTTTCCCTCATCCTCGGTGACCACCCCCAATCCTACATCCAAAACCACCTCCTACTCCCCTCCCCACCTCACCCCTCAATCCCCTCCAAATTCGTGCTCAACCACCGCAAACGCATCCCCACAGCCCACCTCCGCAAATCCATCGGCGTCCTCTCTCCAGAACTCTTCGATGCCTTCCCACGTCGTCACCCAGGTATGACTGTCCAAGAAGCCATCGGTACAGGCTTCGAAGGCGTCTTTGTTCCACTTGCAGGAGGCGGCATCGGCGCCACAGAAGCGGGGGAAGAAGCACTCCGCGAATGGCGGCAAGAACGTATTTGGGAGATGTTGGAGAACTTGGGTCCGTCTGCGTGGACGCCCTCAGAGTATCCGAGAGAAGTCGCACAGGAGTTTGCCGAAAAGAGGTTTACGGATTTGGGTGTGGGTGAGCAGAGGATGGTGTTGCTTATGCGTGCGCTTGTTGGGAGGCCACCTGTGGTATTGTTGGATGAGGTTTGGAGTGGCTTGAGTGAGAAGATGGTGAGGGCTGCGAGGAGGTATTTGAGGGAGAGGATTGGGAGTGATCAGGCTGTGGTTGTGATTACGCATTGGGAGGACGAGGTGCCGTGGACTGGTAAGGAGGGTGTTAGGAGATTTTTGTTGGAAGGAGGAAATGGAGTTGTGGTGTAGTGCGAGTGAATGAGAATGTAGCGTATCAACTCTACGTCTTTATTGTGCATGAATACTTCCTATATCACGCCTCAGCGAAACCATTGGAAAGCGGAAGACTCTCAAGGGGAACGATTATGCGGCATGCAACTTTGCCGCGTTCATTTTCGCCCAAGTACCAATCAATGAGTGCCGATAAAATTTCTGTACCAATCTGTATCAAGGCGATAGACAGGTAAAGGTCACGAAGAGGGGCATAAGACCATCTGAATTTCAGAGAGACGGTCCCTAGCTCTAGAGGACATTTTAAGGCGTTCAAAGCTTCTGCGCCGCGGTCATTTGGTTCGACAATCATGGACGAAACTTGAGATTGAAGATTTGATTTGTGGGTTTATTAATTCTGATCCATTACCAGATAATTTGCGCTTCACGTCAAGTCTCCACAGAGAATTTCTGGTTACAAGAACGAAATAGGTGAAAGCATGTACCACATACGTATCCAGAAATATGAATAAAATCATCGTCTGCTAATATTTTTGAGATGTAACGACGAAGAACTTCAACATCCTTCACGACCGACGATGCCGTGGCATGAGAGAAAAGCGGAGAGATCTCTCCAAAAGGGATTACGCGACAGAAGAATTCCGCGGTTTTCAATTTTGGAGCCATAGAGTCCGGGAGCTTCGAGTCATCGTGAGTGAGAAGGCGTTTGCGAGAGTGATGGCCAACAAGCTCCCCGGCGGAGAGAGCATTCCACTTGTAAAGTCCATGGGGAAGCAGAGTTGCGAGGTGAGGTCGACAGAGGGTAGATGGGTCAATCCGGACCGAACCGACTCCTACGGGGCGTCTAAGGTATGGACACAAAGTGAGGACTTGGACGAAGTCGTCTTCGGTAAGATGCGATTCTGCACCCAGGAGTTGCAAGCTTATGAGAGGAGTTTTAAGTATGGCACGAAGCTGCTCTAGATGTAGTGGTGGAAACGCAGACGAAGAAATAGACACTAAAAGGGAGCACAGCTTGGGGAATTGCGTAAGAGAGTCGAGCAGATTCTGCCAACTAGGTAGGATTTGCAGGTATAATGAGACGGACACGCCAACCGCACGAAAACTTCATCATATCTTAAGGATGTCCCATGAAGCTCTAACGTTTGGAGCGCTTTTGAATTCAACGACAGGGCGTCGTCGATGAAAACACCATTGTGTTGAGATGTCGGTTTGGTCGCCTTCCCGAATTTGTAAATGGGACCGGTTGGGCGAACCGCCGAATGCGAGAAACCACATTGTGTAGCAGCCGCCCTCCGGAAAAGTCGGGGCGGTAAGATTGAGTGATTGGGTATCTGCTGCGAAATGGACCAGGTGACCGACTACTCCCGCCGTTGCATTCATGCTATTATGAAAATCGACATGGGAGCAGGGGTATGGTGTCGTAGGAGTGCCCCCTGCACCAGTACAAAACTTGAGTGATAAGGGAGGCACGAGATTGACATGCGCCACGCGTTCAATTGAAGGTCATATAAGGTAAGATATTCACGAACTATGCGCAATCGATACCTTATCCCATGAAATAACGAGGGACTTGAGGTTTGGAAGTAGATAGGAGACTGCGATTGCCGTCAGCAGAAAGGGCCGGAGATTGCATTCAAACTCGCTGGCGGAGATAAACAGTTTGTGTGTGTATGATAGCTTCACAAGGATGCGTTCACAGAAGTTCCAGCAGCACCTTCCGGGCAGAATCAATGATGACAGGTTAGGGAATAAGAAGAATGGTACCCATGCTTTTTGGATACCTTGCGCCCCACCCCACNTTGGAAACGTTCTTCTAAGGATTGGTCTTTAGCCTGATTTGCTTCCTCCTCGGGTGGTTGGCCATTGTGCGCCGGAGGTGGTTTTATCGCGTCCATTAGGGCTCGGGGCCAATTACGTAGAGGTTTGGCGGGTTTAACAGGTGTAACAACCTTTTCTTCCTCGTCTGGATCCAAGAATGCTCAGTAGTGGTGTTACAAATCAATTGCCTCACACACCTTCTCGATGGTCATCATCTTCGTATCCTTCATAATCTTCACGATCATTTTCGTCCCCTCGCACCAACGCACCCTCGGTCCCCGCGTCCTCTTCGAAGCGTGCTGGGGCACGAGGTGTCCTCAAAGGATTTAGCGCTTGATCACCATCCATTTCCTGGGGAACTTGGCTTGTCTCATTCACCCATTCCTCAAGGCTTTCCTCTTTCATATTCCCCGCTGTCGGCTGTTCAGAGTCAGCAAGCGCTCGGCTTTCTGGCACACATAGCCCAGAAGGCAAGGGCACATCAAGTTCTATCATCATTGAAAAGGGACAATGAGTCGTTTTATCAGTCCAAAGGTAACAGAATCAGAAAAATAACTCACCAACAGCTGAATCACGAGCGACAACTGTCACCTCATCCAAGCTGGACCTCATAACAGGCCAAACGTCTTCATCAATCTCGACTTTACACCCCCTACACACGTCCAAAGCAGTCGTCTCTAAAATCACACCACGCCTCTCGTCAATGTCAAACTTCTGCCGAATGTTAATCATCATTTCCTGTCAATGATGTCCCTCGGTATAAGAATAGAAGCCTTTTCGCGAGTGAGGGAAAATTACGGACTTTGTATGTGTGCGCTTTGAGCATGAGTACCCTGCGTGTGCCATAGCAGACGATGAGTACCGGAATATCTGTCGTTGTGCTTGATGTGTACGTCGATGTCAGACGCATTTTCCGAGTTCCTGTTGTTCGAATCGCGAATTTGGAAATACCCAACAAGGTATAAGGCATAAAGGCCGTACGCGCATTTTCCCACGAATGCATCCATAACGTCATTCCATAGCCTCAATGAATACATAAGTACTTATCTTCTAACAAGTAGTTATAAATCATAAAGCCATTCCAGAAGTAGCAGTTTACACATTCACCAAAAATTCATATACCCATAATTTACTCTTCCTTCAAGGTAAGCTGAGCACGGTCTGCATGAACTGATCATAGTTGATCTGAATCCATCCATCCCGATCCGTGTCGATCTTCTGGAACGCCTCAGTGAGTTGTTTAACAACCACACACGCGCGCACGAATCTGTCAAACGAAATTCCGGGTGAAGCACCTCCGGGAACTTGAGTCGCGGAAGCTTTGACGTCTACCCCGTGGGTAGACTTAATTAGCACCTCGAGTCGAGATAGAGAGAAAAGGTAAATGAACCCACCGTATTTCTTCTGAACGAGGTCGATCATGTGAGGGGAGAGATTGAAGCTGTGATCCAAGTAGGGTTTAGGGTTTCCTTTTGAAGGTGGAATGGCTGACATGTTATGTTACGCACCCGAACTGGTGAAGGGCTTGTTGGAGTTCTTGGTTGTCAATGGAACCCGATCGGTCACGATCAAAGTGCCTGAAGACGTTTTGCCAGTCCTGCAAGCAAATGAAGTTCTGTTTTGTATATGCGCAACAAGAGTTATACCTTGATGTACTTCCAAAGACCACTGAACTAGACCAGTGCGTCAATCGTGGTGACCAGTTAATTATTCAAGTGTTTGAAACACACCTCATTGAAGCCAATCGTTCCACTGCGATCAGTATCCTGATTTTTTTGATCAGATCCGGTCCTATAAAGATCAGACGAAATGGGAGGACTCACGAAGATCGTCATGAGGAGTTTAACAGTGTCCAAATCAAATGCTACACGCATTCATCAGCCCTGCCACTCCACATCTAAAAAACAAAGGCAAAACTTACGAGTCCAATCTCCATTAATCAACGCCCTCTCTAACAAAAACACATCAGCAACCTACAACTCGCGCCGGAAATCATCACTCACCAAGTTCTTGCGCAGTGATATGCCCCGATCTATCCGAATCTACGGCAGTAAACCACTGCCAAAGCCTGCAAACGGGTCACAATACATCAGTGCCATTGTCCATTACTCTACCCCAGCGGATCAAGGGACTTACTGAGGGTCGGCACCTGGCGGAGGTGGACGAGGTTGACCAGCGGGGGCAAATCCTCCTCCGTATCCCTACCAAAGAGTGTTAAGATCATATTACCACGGGCGGCCTCGTGAAATTATGCGACATACAGCAGGTCCTCCATATCCAGGACCTCCACCGGGGGGTGCGCCATATCCTCCTCCAGGAGGGGGGGCACCATATCCACCACCACCGTATCCACCGTAATTCTGAAGTTAAGAGCATTAATAATAGCTATGTGATATGAAGCTGAGAGCAACTCACTCCGTAAGACATGAGAAAGCTGAAATTGACAAGGCTGGTCCAACAAGGAGAGGAGGGTTATATACAACCTCCACAAGCAGTGATTCATTCTGATCAGCCACACTGCCCGACTGCCGTATAAGGGAACCTTCTTCGTCATGGGCAATCACCTTATCAATCCGGTGCTCCAAGTCGCGTGCTCCTCGGGCCCTCAACTTAATGCAGTGCATTGTCCGTACACGAATTCTAGAATGCTGTGTAATGTATTCCGTTAACATATCCCAAAACCACAGAATAAAGATTGTTATAAGTACGGCATCTGTATCGGGGTAATAGTAACAGGTCCCATATACCACGTAGGAAAAATACACAATAGCAACACCAACAACACCGAACCTCCAAGCCACCGCCAACAGCCTATCCAGAAGTCGACTAACAGCTTATGCACTCGCAACAACAACTGGTGGGTAAGGCGACCCCTGTCCCTGTCCACCACCACTCTGCGACCCACCAGCACCAGAACCCTCAGGTCCCTTCTTCTTCCTCCCATTACTCGTCCCAACACCCGCACCCGCACCTTTCTTCTTCTTCGGACTCGCATTCCCTTCCACCGGCACTGAAGCCACAGATCCAACAGGAGCACCCACCACCACAGCACTCGACGTTCCCCCAGAACCAACACCCCCAGCCACGCCGCGAGCAGCACCACCAGTACCAGACGGCCCAGATCCCGAACCAGACATACCACCAGCACCAGCACCACCAGCTCCACCCTTCGACTTCTTCTTCCCCGCCGCACTCGCCCCTCCGCCTTTCGAAATCTGTCCCAACGGTCCCATCTTGGCTTGCACAGCGTTCGGCGTATCATCCGGTAACGTAAGTACAGGCAACGTCGCCAGATCGATCGACTGTGGCTGCTGTTGCCCAGGCTGTGACGTCGCAGCAGCACCAGGAACAGCGATCGAATTCGACGATGGTAACCCAGTTGTCGGCGTACTCGCTGCCGGGCCTGATGCGGGCGTAGGTTGCGGTTGTGATAGTGATGGTCCAGGTAACGGAGGAAGCGTAAGCGTCGGTCCAGGCAAGGTTGATCCGATATTTGGGCCAGGTAACGAAGGTCCAGGCGGCACGATGGGTACAGGAAGTGGCGGCGGAGCGGCAGCTGCAGCGAGCGCTGTGAATCTGCTCGTATAATATGGTTTGAGCAGCCCAATCTGGTCTTCCAACTTGTCTGACATAAGTGGCACAAAAGGTGGAGGAGGTGGATATGGGGGTGGTGGTTCGCTGGGTTTTGCAGCAGCTGGCCGGTGCTGGTTCTTCTTGCTCTTGAGTAGCTTCTTGGGTATACTGAGACTCGACATTCCGAATTCCGCTGCAATACCAAGTTCCCGAAGACCGAGATAATCTTCTCCGAGTAGGTCTGCGAACTCGCCGCTGGAAAAGTTACTTGAGTGGCTTTGAATGACAGAACAAGAGACAACCACGTACATAGCCAATGCACCTGTCTCTTCTTCGTCCTCTTCCTCGAATAAACCCTCGTCTTCCAGTGTATCCCCAGACGTCTGAGGAGTCTGAGCAGGAAGTCGGATCGTAGATAAGAGAATGACTCACCGTCTCCCGATAAGCACCCACAATCTTCTTCTCCAGCTCGTTCAACCTCGACGAATACCGCTCAACATCATCCCGAATATATCTCTCCAAATCCTGAATCTTCGAGGTGCCACTCTCAAATAATGTATGTAGAATAATTTCCTGCAAAACCCGTCAGTGGATTGGAGCATAACGGAATCAACGACATACCTCAGGCGTCATGGTCCCTGAATATTTATCACACAAATACTTAATCGTCCGTCCCACATTCGAAAGATACTCCGACATAACACCCGCCAGTATATCCAAAGCAACCTGCGATGTACCTTCAGACATAATCAGCACACACACACACACACATCTACAGAACACATCAAACCAAACACACACCTTGAAACCCAGCATGCTCCAATATCTTCTGATTCGCCCACTGCAAACAACTCCAAGCATTCCTCTCTCCAATCTCCACACCTCCCACCCTCGCCACCCTTTCCTTCCCCTTCCCCTTCCCCGGTACCATCATCACCCACGGCTGCTCATCAACCTTCTCATTCAAAATCTCATCCTCAGCAGCCGCATTCAACGCCATCGCCGAACTCTCCGCCTCAGTAATCGAAGATCCACCAACAGACCCACCCGCACCAACACCAGGCCCACCCGAACCAGCCACACCAGTACCAGTACCAACACCACCCTCCTCCATTTCCTCACCCGCCAACGTCGTTGCATTCAACGCCGCAAACTTGGCATGCGTATGCCTAATCCTCCTCATCGTCTTAATATTCGTATTCATCATATTCAATAGCGCCTTTGGGTTGTCCACGTGCGTCGGTGGTACTTCGTCCACTTCCATCGGAGTATCTTTCTGTCTCTTCCGGCGTTTAACTTTCGTTCTAGGTTTCGGTGTTGATGATGTTGATGGTGGGCGTTGAGTTGATAGCGAGGATGATGATGATGTTGACGGTAATAGTGATGGTAATAATAGTGATGAGCGGAGTTTGTGCTCGGATGAAGCGGGACCGAATGGAATTGGAGGAACGCTGTTGGCGAGTAGGGTATCGGATTGAGCTGCAGCCCACCATAATCCAGATATTTCGTCTTTGGTTTGGTCGGAGGATAAAGGTACAGAGTAAGGTGTGACAAATCGTGCGCGCTTCCGCGGCCGGTGGTCGTTAGGCGATTGTCTGTCAAAGGGTTCAGAGACCTGAGTTACGAGCGCTAACACGGACAAGCATAAAAATCTCGTACAATTTCCGCTTGTCTCCCACAATACCGTCCACCTCAGTCGCATCTTCCTGTGCCTGTGTTGGTGTTACCAAATCCACATCCTCCGCCTTCACTTCGCCATCTACGAACGATTCCGGGGCCAGGTCTTTCAACTTCTGTATGACCTGATCATTCGGCTTCCTGAACGCTGCGGCAACTTCCCGGTCCAATTCATAGAACATCGCCATACCCTCCGGCGTCCGTGTGATAGCAGGGGTCTCGGGGAACGGTACATCCAGACGAAAAGCGGGTTGGCGTGAAAGTGACGGAGAGGATTTGATGGTCGCCACACCGGGTGTACTAACCTTGGACGAGGAATACGATGGGGAACGTGTATGTGTTCGACCGGCGCCATTGACTCTTGGGTGTCCACTAGCATATCCAGCGCTGAGTTCGGGGGGAATAATGGGGTCTGTGCGTTCGCGTCGGTCAGTAATGTGTTTGAGCAGTCGATCCGCTTTGGCTTTCAAGCGTTTAACACATTGTCGGAGGGGGTGGTTCTGAACGCCCATGGTTCTGAGTTTCAGCCCTGAAAGAAGCTTCTGGCTCAACGCACCTCTGATGCGTTGTATGTATAACAGTTGGACCAGATGAGTTCGAGATCGTCTTTAAACTCGCGTTTCGACTTGTACTGTTTCTGTTTGACCTTCTTGAGCATTGTCTGAAAGTCCATGGGGTTTGCGATAACTATATGAGCCATTAGTTGGAACCAGAGGAGATTCCATCAGACACAATGACGCACCGTCATAGTAATCCGGTACTTCCGCCTTGGATACCGGCTTAAGAAATGCCTCCGCATCGCGGTTATCCTGTAAAGTAACAGCGTGAGTACAGCGCGCGTCGCGGGACAATAAACCAGACACGGACAAGAGTGATAGTCTTAAGGTCGAGCAGCAAACCCTCCAAAGCATCATAGAATGGATCCGAGAGCTTGTTGTCTACACTCTGCTTCTGGATAAGGACAATATGAGTCGGTTGGTCGGGTCAAAGAATAACAGACATACCCGGCCTTCCTTGACGGTATTGAGGAGGAGTCTGAGGTCTGTCTGTGGCTTGACATTGCTCTCGGTGAGGGTTCGGAGTAGGTTCTATGACAGCAACAGTGAGCTCGACGCTGTAGGCGACGATGAGCAACTTACATTCATCCTCCTCACCAACGTCGTTCACAATCTCCAAGAAACACCCCCTTTCAAACTCCGATGCCCCCCAGTCCAAGCACGTGCAAATACTCCCATCATCAGACATATGCTTGTTTATATTTAAACACTGATCAAGTCGTCAAATATGCGTACCCCTATTTCACGCAGCCTGGTAAGTAGTTCCATGTCCTCACCAAGTTTCTGTGGAATTGGCTCTTCACTGCGTCACTGCGGCCGAGTTTGTGTATACGCTTACTTGACCCTGAATGCACTCAAGAAGTGCTTCCCTTTGTTCCATTCATGGAACAACTTCAGCGAGATTGCTTTTCTTCAGACCCTCAAGAGGAAACCTGTTCATCCCTCAGGCTCCGACTGACCTGGGCTTACGTCGTACACTTAACACCGTGTCACCTCCTCCTTCCTCCTCCTTGATCCCGAGAACAACGACGACAGTTGGCTTGTTCATGTTAATTGGAGGCTTGAGTCCCAGCGCAGTTGTCGTTACGACGGTGCCTGTTGACGTTCCACTCATATCCGTAGCAAATGTCACCTTCCCTTACTATTACAATACGACGGCAGACTTCAAGGAAGAAGATAACACGTGGATGATAGACACAAGAGCGAACTCCATTCTCCTCCTCGAGCTCTTCGAGAAGGTGGCTTTTAGTCGGATAACCTGATGATCCCCTGACCATCGAAACAGTTCAACACAAGCGGCAATCGGATTGTCTATAAAAGCGATGTTCTTTCTTTTGATTTCAATTGTGCGTGGCACAAGCCAACAATATGGAAGTACACGTCGGATTACATCTTCTGGGAGCTCTGGGACAATATCTTAATAATGGCGGCCCGGAGCAAAGGTGAGTGACAGCCCTCACCTTTTCAGCTCCTCCTGGATTTTCGCTGTTTGGGATCGAAGCTCTTCTGAACCCGACGTGCCATCACTTGACCTCACTGGTCTTCCTACAACTCCTCGTGCCGAACTCGAGCGGGAGTGGGCTACTCGTACCTCAAGCTGCAACCGCCCTCGTTTGTGAACCCCAAATTCAAGTCTACACAGCCGAAGTCACCCTGAACAAAGGCACGCTCCATACTGTGCGAATTTGACCACCCTCCAATCGGCAACATGGACTCCAGGTTTATGTTACGAAACCCATTCGTTTCTTCACTCATTCCAGACCTCGCTTATAACTTCCCTGACTCCATCTACGGAATCTCCTCAAATACCTTCAGCCCTGTTGCCCGACTTCTCTTTTTCTGTGCCTAAGACAGCCCTTGCGGTACATCATTCAAGCCTTTCCCGGTACCTGCCATCAACGAAAACATGAACCGTTTCTTCCGTTCAGCCTCCAAGGCTTTCTTGGACCGTTACAACGGAACTCGTCCAGGCGTCTATACGCTCTCAGTTCCCAACTTCAATACCTTCACTGGAAGGTTCCCCAGAGCCTTCTTACCTATTATTCATTCTCCTGACAGTCCCTTGCTCAGAGGTGAAAGCTTGCTTCCATGGGGACAGTGGTGGTTAGAAAGTCTTATGCTGCCCAACCTCGACACCTTATTATCAGGCAGAGCGTTGTTGAGGATCCTGTTTCATCCTTAACTGATATCAGTGCGACCACTATTTGTGCCATCCGTTCGTCACATGAATATTTATGTCCAAATCAGCAATACCGGGTTATTTACATCAATGGCATCAATTGGACGTCTAACACGGCAAGGATAAGCGAAGCCTAAGTGTTGACGGGTCCCCTTCCATCCATCCAACGTTTTCAAGGCGAAACACAATCCAATATGTGAACAATGGGCTTAGATGGTGGCGCCTTCGTGTACCTCGGGGCTGTTTGTCCTGATAATGCCTCGTGAGACTCGCAGAGAGACGGAGCGCATCATCTGCCTTGCATAGCAGCGATTATCTCTGCTGATTTGAGCTCACGTCCTGCTAACATATAGACGACACGTAGTTCCTGAGCGAGAGAAATAGTCATTTCAGACAAAAAAAATGGCCGCACCATCTCCAAGCAAGGGTACAGCGGCCTGGCAAGGACGGGGTACATACCTCAAAGCTGTGCTGAGCGTATTCGGGCTTAGTAGTTATGCTTTGCAATTCTTCTATTTGGGGGTTTCGGTGTCCTTGCTTGTACGCGTAGTACCGCAATTCCTGGAGAATACTCAACAAATCGTTCGAAAGTTGCGGAGGTTATGAGTCTGCGTACCTCTGGACTAAACCAAACATACGGCTCTGAACAACAAATGGTTTGAAACATCTCACTCCCAACCTTTTCACACTTAAATTCCTGGACTAAGGGAAGACTGGCGGGATCCTTCTTCCGCGAACCCGATAATTGAGACGATGGAGTGGATTCCTTCGGCCGATCGGCTAAGATTGGATCATATTCGGATATAGGCTTAAAAAGAGGAGGCAGTCCGAGTAATCCTCGTTCCTTGTCCCCCGTTGGGACTTGTGGAACTGGCTGAGGCGGTCGGCCTGTTGTCATATATGCTTGGATGTAATCATCTATGCGGACTTCCTAATAGTGTCGGCAGGGTTGGTAAGAGCGAAAGTTGATAAATGCTAATGTTTACGGTACCTCGAAGCTTTTCCCATGGTCGACAAGCGCCGCGGATATGGACATGTAAGATAGCTGCGTTGTCATCTTGGACAACGACGAACAAAAGCGCTACGAACGAACACTAGCAAGCTGGATCAGTTGTTATGTAAGCACCATCTGTCCCCGTTTTGGTTGACTGCCCCTATTCCGGCAAGGCTACTGACAAAAGTCTGTCGTCGCCTACTACTCTCCAAGTCACACAATCTGAGTGTTCGAGCTTCGATGTTCTGGCCGACCCGAGAGCTACCGGTTAGAATGCGCTGAGAAAGTCATCTTCCATTGCTACCGACATAACTATTCCGCAATTAGCTATCGAGGGGACATCACCAACATACTTCTAGCCTCAGGGGGAAATTTGTAATGGCCATCAATACCTTGCCGCAGTTCTCAGAAATAATACATCAGCCTCGGTCCTGTAATTAGATACGCCTTTGATTAGTTCAGTTAGACTTTAGGCCGCATAACCTAATTCAAGAACTCTCTGCGGACAAGATTAATCACAGATCTACAGGGACTCCTTGGCGGTCTATAATCTACCTATACAAATTTCGTAATTATAGAGAATGCCTAATAGCCACGGAGATTGCACATAGTTAAGTGGGTATGTGCCACAGGAATGTTGAACCACCCGTCCCGATATAGGGTACACATGATGCCACCACTTAAACGACTAACGCACAGTATCACAAATAATCCTCCGGATTGGCATTCCCTATGTCTCATTTTTTATCCTTAAAATCACAATCCAAGAGTCCTTGTGTAAGCTTATTCGATTATTAATAGCAACACATCACAATAGATATACAACAGATGACTATTCCGCCTCGCTCACCACCAATAGAGGATTCAAGCCAAGCATCTCTCAACGAACGAAAACTGGAGAGAGCTTGGTACCCCTAGCCATTTCAGAGCTCATCAGGGGGCAACGCATCATAGGTGGGGCAGAGATCATCCCAAGCAGCTATTACCAAGATTATTAACCGGATGGCGAACTGAACGAAAAGATCTTACAAGGATGAGTTTGGGTTGCAATTGAATCAACGTCTTCTGCGAATACGATGGCTAGCCCACTTTTAAGAGGACATATCAGTCTCAGCCCCGTTAGTCAAGTGTGAACTACTCACATTTCCAAATGCCAATCAATGTGGCTACAGGAAAGGTAATACAGTCTGAGTGGCTATACCAGACATCGTAAGCGGTATACGTACCAATGGAAGATCCAAGGTCCAGGATTGTCAGTCTGGAAACGGATCGTCACGTTATCGGTCGTACTTGATCCAAGGTTGACGACATCTCGGCGGACAGGGTTGACGAAATTGGTGCTGGAGTTTCCAGCGCTTCGTACGACGTCAAACGTATGCTGTTAATGGGTCAAACGGAGATTTTCCTTCAAGAGTCACAAAGAGACGTACGCCATGCAAGTGGAAGGGATGCTAAAGATAGGACATCAGTACGAAAATAGACGTGCATTGGATCGTACTTACTGGACTCCCAACAGAGCCTCCAGGGACTGTCACCTCAATGACAGAGTCCCGTGGAATAACATAGACACTACCAGGAGGCAAGAGTTCAGTCGGGTCTCTTGTACCACTGAGGATTTGCAAGAGAACAGGGGCGGTAGGAGGGATGAATGGACTGCCGTTCATAAAGAACGTCGTTCCATTGAAGGTGATATCAAGCTGAAGGTTGACGTCCGCCGCTCCAATTTGGGGAGTTCCGGGTGCACCAGGGTTCTCCAGGGGATGGAGGTCCGTCTCCACCAGAGGCTGGCTGTTGGGCGATTGTGTGGTTGTGGGATCGGCCACAGGCGCGCCTTGGTAACGAAGGATGGCAGAGTTGACACCGTTGTCGAAGCCGCTGGGACCAACGTTGGGAAGCGCACGAATCCAGTAGTTATCCGTTGGTTGGGTAGCATTGAGGACAAAGGAATAGCGTTGACCAGCGAAGATTTGAATCGAGTCTACTTCGAGAGGGGTGACATTGACACCCTCAACTTCAATAATAGTCTTCAAGAAGTACGGTTAGTGAGGAATGGCGGTGCCATTCACAAATTCCACTGACCATGACATGTCCGTCGATAGAAAAAGTGAAGTTCGGGTCACAGGAAATAGATACAAGACGGAATCTATACCTCTTTCCGGATTCGACAGAAATCACTGCCAGGGGAGATGTCGGACCTTGAATGTATCTTCCGAGGCCATTGATGAGTGTCGCATCCTCAGTTGGTACGAGTCCGGCAGACTTCGCTGGTACGTGGTACCTTTCCAATAATGAGTGGGAAAATCAAGGCTAGAAGGCAAAGATGCATACCAGTCGGCAAGGGTAATCACCGTGTCATCTAAGCATTAGGATAAGTCAATGTTCCCAGAGACAGGATACCCCGACAAACCGTTGTCCACATCATACCTATAAATGGTCATATTTAAGCTGAGGCACAAAAACAGGCACAAAAACAGGGCCATAGATCAAACTCACCTAGAGGCGTGCGGATCATTAGGGTCGTAAATTACGATGGCCCCACGAAGACCATCGCAATATTGCGTTGCTAACACATATTAGAAGTTGATCTTACCGTGGAAATAGTACTCACAGTAGTGGGAATGGTACCAGAACGTTCCTGCTTGGTCTGGGACGTTGAACTCGTACAAGAAAGAGTTTCCTGGAGCAATGGGACATTGTGTGACGCCGACGGGTCCGTCGGCCCAGCTTGAGCCAGCCTGAAAGAGGCCATGCCAGTGCTGAAGATACGGTCAAATACGCTGAATACAAAGCGCAGTATAAATAGCTCACGATGCTCGTACTCCTCAACATCGTAGTGTCTGTCAACTCGTTGATCACATTAAGTTGGAAGTGATCACCCTATTGTAAGGCGTGTTAGCGACAAGAAGAATGGTGTAAGAAAAGCGTTGCGCTGACCTTGGTTCCAGTTATCACAGGACCTGGCATGGAAAATCCGGACGCTGTTCCCGCCAAAACAGTACTGAAAGAAGTTAGAGAAGAGTGGGATGGCATGATGGGCGCAGACGCACGAGCGATTGAAACCATCTGGTGCGATGATTCGGTTGCCAATGTGTAAATCGGCAACAGGTCCAATGCCCGCCAATGCGAAAGCTATGAGTGATTGCAAGACAATGAAACGCTTCATGGGTAAGGCGCAGTTGTCAAGTTTAATCGTTTGCTGGTTTTGCTCTCCTACTTATACTCCCTGACTATCATCTTCTTGTTTCCTCTGCTGACATGCCGGGAGTGCCTCACCGTCTCTTTCGCAACAAGGCAAGCAGAAAGGGGCAAATGTTATGGAGGATTGACAAGTTTCAGGGCGACCGTGAGTTCGCCGACGCTCACGAATGCCCCGAAAATGCGGCATCGGCTGCCTTTTACTGAAGGACACCGTAATATGAACTGACTTATGAGGATACTTGGGGTTTGAGCTGACGGTATCATTCGCAGATGTGAGAAAGCTGAAGTTGTCCCCGAAAGCGCAGCTGTCATCTAATCCTTGCCTGGGATGAAACGCGAAGATAGAGCACTGGGAGATGAATGCAAGTGGAGACTTACGTACGAAGAATATTGCCTCTTTAACGTCATAAAGATGCTGAATCATGCAAAAATAGCGCGCCGATGATCGTGTGTACGCAGTAGCAGTGCCTGGCTTGAAACAAACGGAGAAAGAGGGCGCGCTAGGATGTTATAAGTACTGGGATGGTTGATGCGAGAATCCCCTAACGTTCCCAATGTTTAAGAAGTTCTCTTTCACCTTCGCGATATTTGTCATTGCGGCAGCTGCTGCAGTGAGTACTTTCCTAGCAATCCGGCTGTGATATTAATCAGTCTCTGCGACAGACTCCCCCTGTGTTCACCCAGAAGAAGGTGATCCATACCTTGATAACGGAACCGCCTTTCATCACGGATACGACTACAACAATTATCTGGACGTAAGTTAACTTGCGTCTGCACCTAGCCCAGCTCTTGAACTAAGAAAACAAAACACCAATAGGGCAAGCCCCAGCGTGTCTACAACGCAGACTCCCTTACCGGTTACAAGTTCCGGGTGAAATTGTCACCCTGTAGCTACATGCCTTTGTTCACACAATAATAAAGAATCTTTGTATGTTGAGATATATGTCGCAGAAATGAAGAGCCAATGGTGAACTCATGGGAACATGAGATTTCCCGTCTCGGTCGGCTTGTTTTCAGTTATCGAACACGGAGCTACGAGAAGTCGTATCCTGAACCCCCAAGGAGGTATGGTGCTCCCTCCGAGCCACGATAGAATTTACTGAGCCGGCGAGAAAATTTGTTTTCGTGTCCCCCAGCCCTTGCGAACAGCATAGCCCCTTGGGAAGAGAGCAGATGATTATCCCCATCTCAAGATTTTAGTCGATTCGGCTCGACGCCACCCATGCCAGTTCATAGCTATCTCGATATGACATGACATGACAGCAACGCCAGATTGAGAGTGCCAGGCGTCAGTTCGTCGGCATCACGCTTGCACGGCTTCTGTGATGTGATATTCTAATCGTTCCCAGGCACACGATAGACTGACAATGTAATGTAAGCAAGCGCGGGCTATGTATGGGGTTAAGACAAGGGAGATAGACTATCCCCCTTGTCTTAACCCCATACATAGCCCTTTCACCGCCCAAATCACTCCCACATATTTCACGCAGACAAAATCTGACGTGTGTCATACTGCACGCAATGCTTACTACATTTTCTCAGTTTCTCTGCTGCCATCTCCAACACAAGTTCCGGGTACCTCGGGTCCGTGGCAAGATCCTTTGGCTCAGAAACATTGGTGCAATTGTTATTTGTGCGGCTACATCATGGCGGGGGGTTGGAAGACCGCGGTTATTAAAACTACCTAAATGGTTTGGCTCTCGAACGTACCTGGAGGGTACCGAGACCGTGAGCTTGTTCCTGACCAATTCACAAAAAGGATAGCCGTACGCCATCCCTGGAGTCATAATAATTGGGAAATGGGAAACGATGGTCCCATTGGACTCGTTCCTTGGAATTAATAATGAAGCGCTGGCGGTACCAGGTTACATACTGTTCGCTCTCAGCCGTCCCCGGACCGACTCTAAGAGGCCACCATTAGCTATTGAAGGCGTTTTTGTCTTCTAGTTTTCGCTTACGCCATGCGCTTACCTCATACTGATAACTTAGACCCGAATGCGAGCGTGTTGGGATGTCAAGTCGGCGTACCCAGATTAACCAAATCAGGGAAAGGGATGACTTGAGACTGGATCTTAGGCCCATGGTACATTATGAGTGAACCAGTTTTTATGAACGTACTCGTCCTCCTCCAGAGAACTGGCTTCAGGAAAGTTGATTAAACTCCCGATGTTTTGTCTCTCCCAATGGTGAATAAAAAGCTTCATCCTCGATAACGCATTTTACTCGAAGTCGAAAAATCCGGGTTCGACACCATATGAGATGTGGTTGTCACATAAGAGACAGAAGTCGAGTCAATGCCGCCAATGTTTCCACTCTAACGCTTTGTGTTGGGGAGTCAGCACGCTCTGGTGCGAGGTTTTGCGTGGTGGATGACGTTCAACCCCGGGAAAGAGGTAAGTGCTTGAGATAGCCCTTGGGTATAAAACGCTTCCCGGGGTCTCCAGCTCGAACAGTCTCTTCATCTTGCTCCAAATTCTCATCTAACTCAAAGATGTTCATCGCTGTACGTTGAACCTGAATAGTCACATGTGTGCCATACTGATCAAAACAATATACACGCAATGCTTACTACATTTTCTCAGTTTCTCTGCTGCCGTCTCCAACACAAGTTCCGGGCACCTCGGGTCCGTGGGCAAGATCCTTTGGCTCGGAAACATTGGTGCAATTGTTATTTGTGCGGCTACATCATGCGGGGGGTTGGAAGACCGCGATTATCAAAACTACCTAAATGGTTTGGCTCTCGAACGTACCTGGGGCGCACCGAGGCCATGAAGTTGCAGCTCGTTCCCGACCAATTCACAAAGAGGATAGTCGTACGCCATCCCCAGAGTCGAAATGATTAGGAATGGTCAGCTGAAGCGATGGTCCCTTTGGACTCGCTTCTCGAAATCCAAAATGACTGCGGCGGCGGCACCACGTTACGTACCGTTCACTCTCAGCCTTCCCAAGACCGACTCTAAGAGGCCACCACTAGCTATCGAAGGGTATCTTGTCTTCTAGCTGTCGTTTATGCCATGCGCTTACCTCATACTGATTAACTTCTACCCGAATGCGAGCGTCATAAATGGTTGGACTGGCCTGGAATGTCAAGCAGGCGTGCCCCAGATTAACCAATTCAGGGAAGGGGATGATTCGATACCGGGTCTTAGGCCCATGGCACAATATGCGTAAGACAGAGTTTATGGACGTACTCGTCCTCCTCCAGAAAATTGGCTTCAAGAAAGTTAAGAAAGTTGATTAAACTCTCGATGTTTTGTCTCTCCCAAAGGTGAATAAAAAGGCTTCATCCTCGATAACGCGTTTTACCCGCAGTCGAAAAAGTCGGGGTTCGATACCAGATGAGATGTAGTTGTCACATAGGAAGCAGAAGCCGAGTCAGTGCCACTAATGCTATTATTTCCGCTCTAACGTTTTGTAGATAGGGAGTTAGCACGTTATGGTGCGGGGTTTGCGGGGTGGACGACGTTCAACCCCGGGAAGAAGGTAAGTGCTTGAGGTAGCCCTTGAGTATAAATTGCTTCCCTAAGCAACAGTGGGATCTCCAGCTCGAACAGAGTCTCTTCATCTTACTCCAAATTCTCATATAACTCAAAGATGTTCAAAGCTGTACGTTGAACATGGATCGTCATGTTGTACGTCAACAACATAACCTTTGTACTAGACTCTCTTGGCCGGCCTTTTGGCTGTCGCTTTGGCCCAAGGTATCCCACCGCCCTCTTGCTACCCAGCGGGCACTAGGCCAGCCACGGACTGTATCCAGTTCATCAACAACTTCTGCAACGACGTTGCTAAGGATCAGGTAATATTGATCGCTGATGATCATCGGTCCACTATCCTCCGCTCATCTATCGATCCACAAGTTCAGTCCTGGTGAATCTGGAAGCCGCTGCTTCAATTTGCCCAATGGCAATAGGTGTACGTTTTGTTGAAAGATGCATGTGCTCCAGTCGTTTACTTTAACATCATAAGGTGACTTCATCGCGTTCAATAGCAGGAATGTCCTTTCTGCTCCATCCGAAGTCAACTGCCGGAGGGTTCTCGAGAACACCGCCAAGAGGTGCGACGCGGTAAGATAACATCACTAACCGTTTAACACTCTCAATCACTCAAACTCTATGGCTGCTAGGGTGGTTCAGGAAAGATAAACACTGGCAACTTTTACACTTTTACGGTTGACCCCAACGCTGGTCGCTGTGCCCCAAACGTTCAGCCAGGATCCTAAACTAGCAATCAGTTCTAGAAGAGGAGAAGCGATTGAAAGCCACCGAATTTGTGTAGCGAAAACCTAGTTCCTGTACCTACCGCGAGAGTATACTTTGCCAACGGGCTTCCCAGTAAAGGTTCAAAGTAAAATTATGGGCCTCCTGGAAAAGGGAGCTGAAAGTGAGAACATTCCGTGACGTCGATCGATAATCTATGCCAACGGTCGCTGGGGGACAGCTGCGCGTTACGCGGGAAGCAGCGCCTTTTCTTTTTTCTTTTCTTTTCCCTTTCAACAGCTCAAATCTCCCTGAACATTGGGAATCCACAAGTACCTACTGAAGTCCTTAAAGAGACGAGGCGGTGGCTCAACGATAAAAGGTAAGTGCGACTGCTTTCGTCAGTCGCGAGGCTCCGAAACCAGAATCCAGGGAGTCACTAGACCAGGGAACGAGAATCGAGGTAAACGGAAAATCGAGGGAGAGAGAAGAGACGGGTAACCGAAACTTTAGATGAGAGAACACGAGAGAATGGGTGTGACGAAGACTGGGTACTAATTAGCTGTCGAGTCCAAAGAGACTCGACCGTACTTATACTGTCGACTACTACGAGCCAGACTCTACATTGAAATAACTCTTTTTCGTCGTACGCCTGTAGTTTTCTATTCTACGGGTCCAGAAGCGAGCGAGGCGAAATAGAGGATGATCTCACTAATGTATCGGCTGATTCTTGTGTGTTTAGTTCATAGAAAAAATGGATTGAATACTGAGAAATGGTATCATAATTCTAGCACGGGAGCAACAAGCAGACAAGGTTATACAGAAGAGAGCTAGAGTAGGAAGAGAAGCGAGCAAGGCTAAAGGGAATCGATTGCAGAAATGGCGAGAACCCCAGGAGTGTGAATGGCAGACGGAGATGACAAGATTGCCGTGGGCCTACAACTTAGTGGGAGCGATACACTATCGTGTCAAAAAATAGGATGCAACACTGTAAACATGTCATATGTTTACCACTAACGATTTAACGTCAACGATCGAACACTGACCCCGTGATAAAACAACTAACGACGCACAGACCTCAAAGAGAAGATGCCATATATAAACGGGCACTCTACGTTCTCGTCTCTCTCTCCCTTTTTTCCCCTGTATTCCCCTTGCTGTCTCTTAAACTCTATACGCGTGTATCTCGTACGAAAACCAAACGTGACTTCGGTTCTGTTCATTTTCGAGTGGATCGTAAGTCCTATATTATCTCCAAGTGAAGCCCCGCGATTGCCGCTGTGGGCTTACAAACACACGTAGATATGTTACCGAAAAACAGTACGCCCTAAATTAAGTTTGTCATTTCTATGCAAGTAGATTATTTGGCTTTTCCACAGCATGCAGAATATTATCAAGACTGAAACATTTCATGTATTGTGGATCAATGAGGAAGGATAGGGTCAGTAGGAGCAACTCAATGCTGGCTACTACGACTGCTAGAACGATGAAGAACGGTTGACTGGTCACCAACGCCAGCTTTCCTTCTCGTCCGATGGCATTAGCAGTTAATGTATTGAAGTTAGGAAGTGAGATAGTGCCGTAGTAGCCGTCCAGGAATGCTTTGATAGCGGACCGAAAAAAAAAAAAACGGTTCATGTTATTACGGATAACAGGAACCGGAGGGGGTTTAAAGGTCGAGTCGCATAGGTCGTCTTCTTCGCAGAAGAAGAGGATATGGAGTTGAAAGTTTTTGAGCTGACACCGTTAGGGGAGTCAGGAAAGAAGTAAATGATCCACGCGAGGACGTTGGGGAAGATGACGTATTGCACTGCGAGGCTGAATTCGAAGTTACCGACTTTATCAGACTCAACAGGGACGGCGATGAGGGTGCCATCGGCCAGTGTTACATCTGTGGTGAAAAAGTTGAGATGGGAATTGCAGATGGGAGCTGTGGCGGATTTAAGGATTCGGCGGGAAAACGGGTAGTTGTGTCTGAGGGTTTGTGGTCGGGAAATCATTGAGGTCGATATCAAGTAGTGGTTGCTGCGTTGAATTGAATCAAAGGACACGAGGAGCCAACCTGTGTCAAATGGTGACGTTGGCCATGGTGACAGGCGCGACGTACCTGCACGAGAGGCACATCCAAGAAACAGGCACCTTGGCTTCTGTAAAGGATAACGGAGACATCGCAAACAAATGTACGGTTGTCCACCGCCCAGAACACCACGTTGTTGCTGGTCAAAATTTTAGACATCAGCCATTCTAGGAACAGGTGAAATCAAAAGAAAGAGCATCGCTCCGATAACTAAGCAAGTCAAATTCTTTTCCAGGTTTTGCCTCGTGCCACGGAATCAAAATGTTAACAGACGAGTTGCGACCAGAGGTGACTTTCTCGAACACTTCAAGACGCAGGATAGTGTTTGTCCTTGAGGTCACCACCACTCGGAACTGGTCTATGACATCGTCCCAGACCTTTTCCCGACAGCGCACCCTAAAGTACAGTGTCTGGACATTCTTGCCCCGGATGTGGGATGACTGGGTTAAGGCTCTCTGTGTTCTTGCGTAGACCGTTAGCCGTAGAACGGAAAGAAAGTTTTTCGGGGAAAGGGGTGATATTTATGGCACGAGCGTGGGAATAAACTGTCCCCGAAAGGCAGGCGGGCGTTTGTTGAGATTTTGGACAAGTTGATCTTGCCTCTGCCCTCATTGTCCGATTTATCCTCGTCGTCGCCGCCATCCACGACGCCCAAAGCGCAATATTCTGCCGTACAGAACTCCTTCTCTGCCACGGAGGGTGTCCGACTTGCCACGGGATTACTGCATACCACAACTACGCGCAGTAATCGCTTAAAGGCTCCTTCGGCCCTGTGACGCCTTGTCTTTGTATTCTCTCCAAGACCACAACATATCATGTCGGGCCTCAAGAACTCTCCATTCGGTAAAAGACTGCGCGCTTCGCAGAAAGACTTGGAAGCTACACCACGACGGACGCGCCAGCGAAGTAATCCAATCTTCGGTGTCTCAACACCGTCCCTGGACTCTCGAGTGCACACCAGCGATAGCAGCACTGGTCCGGACACCCCTGTGGACCTATCAATACCTGTGGTCCGATCCTCGAACCGCGAGTACGGCGATAGATTCGTCCCATCGCGCGACGTTGGAGACATGCGCACTAGCTACCACCTCATCGACGAGGCAGGGCCTTCGACACCGTCCAAGAACAGGATCATACCATCAGAATCTGACGCTCTCAAAGGTGCGATCTCTCCTGGTTCCTAGATACTCTGAGCCAACTATTCGTTTCAACTCAGAACAAGCCAATGCAATATTCAACTCTATCCTACATTCCGAAGTCACTCCTCCCTCTCCAAGACGACCACACTCCCCTACCCGGCCTATCCCTATTCCTTCCAACGGCCCACCATCTACGCCTAAACGACGTCGACTTTTCACCTATAACTCACCTTCCACTTCTAACCCCAGTACCCCTACCCGTCGCCTGGACACCCCGACAGATGAAGCTTACTCGATGAGCCCCGTTCGTGCTGAGAGCCGCCAACTTCTCGAAAGTCCACGGCGACAGCTTCGAAGTGTTTGCAAAACTCCATACCGAGTTTTGGACGCCCCAGAGCTCGCAGACGACTTCTATCTAAATCTGGTCGATTGGTCGAGCACTAACGTACTCGGAGTAGGCTTGGGATCGTGTGTGTATTTGTGGACAGCACATAACGCCCAAGTTTCTAAACTTTGCGACCTTGCGGAGTCCAACGATACGATCAGTTCCGTCTCTTGGGTACAAAAGGTATGTTAGCTGTTGTTCGAGCGCTAAACAGTAATTGATTGTACTGAACCACAAGGGTACAACCCTAGCCGTTGGCACACTTTCCGGGCGGCTACACATCTATGATGCAAGTACACTACAACTACAAAGAACCTATCAACATGCACATCAACAGCGGATAGGCGCTCTTGCGTGGAACTCTTGGGTACTATCTTCGGGCTCACGGGATCGGATGGTACATCATCGAGACGTGCGTGATCCCTCGACTCGACCGTTCAAGCGGTGTACTGGACACCGACAAGAAGTCTGCGGACTCAAATGGAGTGGGGACGGTGGTGTTTCCTCGGCAACATTGGCAAGCGGTGGCAATGATAACAAAGTTTGTATATGGGATCTACGTGGGTCGAGGAGAGGATCTGGTCGGCCCCCTAGTGTGACTCTTGGACCGGGTACAGGTAGCAGTGCGAGTAGTGGGGATGATGGACCTGGGGATACACCATTGTGGAAATTTCACGAACATACTGCTGCGGTTAAGGCGCTTGCTTGGGATCCGCACGTCCCGGGATTGTTGGCGACGGGTGGTGGAACGCAAGATAAGCATATCCGGTTTTGGAACGTTAGTAATGGAACTATGTTGAGCGAACTTGATACTGGGTCGCAAGTATGTAAAATTTTTTTACTCCGCTGCGGTTGTTATTGATCAGCGAAAACTAGGTTTGTAATCTTATCTGGTCACTAACATCACACGAACTCGTCTCAACACATGGTTTCTCCTCGACGACCGCACAAAACCAAATTTGTATATGGAAATATCCCAACTTGAATATGGTGGCATCTTTGACGGGACATACGAACCGTGTTTTGTATCTCGCCATGAGTCCTGACGGGGAGACGATTGTGACTGGTGCCGGAGATGAGACGCTGAGGTTTTGGAACGCATTCCCGTCCAAGAAGGAGCGAGAAAAGAGTGGAATGGGTGGGGGTGTTGGAAGTGTTGTGGGAGAGTGGGGATCAAAGGGACGAGAGAGTGCATTGGATTATGGACGGTTGATTCGGTGATGACTATGCAACCACAGTCTCTTCGACACACCACGCACGCACAAAACATGCGGCATCTCGCCCAATGCGTAAAACACACAGTGCTTTTTTCTTCTATGGTCAAGTTTTTTTGATATGCTGCTATGTTTATTGTTGTACGTCTGTTTTTTTTATATGCTGTCTTTCCTCCTGTTCTCTCGATTTATTGGGGACATTCTCATTATACCTTCGCTTTCCACTTTTTTATGCATGTAATACGTCTTTCCTCTCTGTCTTCCCCAACAAAACGAACATGGTCAATCGTCAATGTCAATGTTTTATTTATGCAATATACTTATTTGTTTCCTGTGCCCGGATCAAAGCGTTCGCCTTTTATTACCAGGTTTCATGTGTCCGCACACCTCTGGGCGAACCCGCCGGCCCTGGACATGACCAAGTTAGACATCTCCGGTGAGTGGAAATATCCTCTCTCCACTCCTGAAGCTGACGGCTTGATCGGCAACCTGGTGAAGTATTTCTTTTTGCATGGGAGAGTGACCAACTCGACGATATATAACTGCACACCTTACCATGGGCGCCACACATCCTCAATCATGCTCTTATACAAAGCAAGCTTATTGTCCGTCGGCCACTTCGTCCTCATTGCGGAAGGTCACTCTGTACTATCGAGATGCCTTTGGTCCATGGTCTTCGTCGGATTCGCTGTCGTGTGTTGGTTCGCGGCAAGAGTGCAAGAGCTCAAAGGGCATTATCCTCTTAGCGGGCCCGTCAAGAACCACAACCTCAACTCCAAACCCTCGCTTGTCTCCCGACTTCTCTTTTACCCCTCAATTCCGTCAGGCGTCACGATCGACTATTTCACTGGGACACTCCACGTCGTACTCTCATCCGACACGCTCAAACGCGACACCCGTATACACAATTGGTGTTGGATCGTCTTCCGCAGTAGTCCTGATATCTGGTTGACCATCCAGGACGTACAACTTAACTTCATGAAAGACTCCCAAAACGAACGACAAGCACATACGATACTTTGGAACATTATCGCGTTGTTATTTGAGTGCGACGTTAATCACCTCACTCCATATCCGCATCCCACTAGTCATCTGCTCAGTGGGCTCCGAGTGGTGGTCCGATCCGAAGTTTCCTAGGCTTCGGGAGGTCGTTTGGGAAGGACATCCAAGAGATATCTTGGCCCCATGGGTCTTTCCAGACACTAAGACATCGCTGGGGTGTCTTACGAGTGTGGCTTCCTCATCCTCGCATTTTTTGCCAAAAACCAATCCCGCTCCGATGTCAGCCTCGCAGAAGCGATAGACGCTATTACTATCGTCACTATTATATAGCATTCCCTTGCAGTGTTTACTGCAGGAGATGTCATCCTTCACGTCTTCAGCGCAGAGTAGATGGAGCAATATCACAAATCTGGAGACTTGGTTTCCGGAATAACCGACATCGTCTCTCGGTTGACTTCAGGTCTGTTCAATCGGCTCAAACATTTTGTGACAAGGGGAGCGGCACTCGGATTCCGTTAGCCTTTTTGTCATCTCTGCTCTTGATCGCTGTCAATGGCTTTGGGCCCATTGTGGTCACCATCACTCCCGTCCTCACGGCACGCCCGCGCACAATCCAAGTAGCCAACCTCAGTTTAACCCCTGGACAGAACTTCGTCGTGAACGACCGTACTGGCTTGGTCACAAGATTGGAGGTTCTCGAACGCAACATATGGCTTCCAGGGCCGTCAAAAACACGTTGATTCCTTCACCTCCGTTAGACTTAATATGGGCCAATGGGTCAATTAGCTACAGAAGCAATATCATCACCCACAACTTCACACTCCTGGAAGCAGGCGGCGTGGGGAAATGGTATGGTTATGGAGGCTGTAATAGATGACAGATACTGGTTACTTGTGCATCACCTGAGTTGTGACCTTGACCGTGCTAGTGAGTTGTCTCTCCATGGTGAGTAATGATTGTAACCGATCTCTGACTCGTGGTGGTAGATTTTGCGCCAATGCGGCCGATGAGCCCTGCTGGTAGAGAACACCCAGACCTACCACTCAGCGCAGGCAGATTGTTTAAGAGCACCCCGCGGGATTAGAATGGGAAATGAGCCTAGTTCGTTGATGCACTTAAATAGCAGCAGTGCCTCTTATGACAGCCTTGTCTCACTTCATCTTCTTTTCAGTTATTCGTTATTCCAAATACCCCGATTGGAATATCACTTCCACGCTGATGGTCTCGCACGCATAGCGCGTTGACCTGTTATCTATCATCTGAACCCATACTGCTATGCCAGTCCCTTCATTCCAGCTCCTTGACGGTACATCAATCCCATGGTTGGCTTGGGGAAATGGGACAGGGGTGAAAGGAGGTGAGGATGCCATTGAGAAGGGGAAGCTAGCCATCGAAAGCGGCATAAATCATATCGACACTGCACAGCTGTATAAAACTGAACCGGAAACTGGAGAGGCTGTCCGTCGTGCCTCTGTCGGCAGAGATCAAGTCTATGTTACCTCGAAACGTATGTGCAGGTTCCATCCAGTCACCCATTCAGGAATCACCGTTCACCACTGTCTCGTAGTGTCCTGGGGTCCAGATAAAAAACCGATACCCCTAGATGAGGTCCGAGCGCGTGTTGAAGGGTCACTTGAGAGGCTGGGCTTCATTCCAGACCTCTACCTGATCCACAATCCTTTCATTGCCGCTCCAGGAGAACTAAGAGCTATGTGGAAGATACTTGAAGACTTGAAAGACGAAGGGAAATTGAAGAGCATTGGCGTCAGCAACTTCAGACCTCAGGATTTGAATGTCCTTCTGGCTGACGCAAAATACAAGCCTGTAGTCAACCAGGTAACTCCCATCAAGTCGATATTCAGCACCTCGTATCCTGACGTCGGGTTAAAGCTCGAATTTCACCCTTACACCCTAGCACACCTTGGCCCCGTTTTGGCTCTACAGAAAGAACATGGCATTATAACGGAATCATATGGTTCTCTGACTCCCCTTCTTCGCCATCCGACCGGCGGGCCTTTGAAACCTGTTCTCGAGAAGATCGCTGCTAGGTTATCTCAGGAAACAGGCAAACCGATCGATGCTACTACAGTATTACTCCTCTGGACGCGTGCGCAAAATGCTGTAGTGGTTAGCGCAAGCGGGAACCCGGAACGCATTGCAGCGCTCGGAGAGCTTGCGAGATCCCCACAGCTGCTAACTGAGTCCGACGTCGCTGAGATCAGCAATATTGGAAAGACCATCCATTTCCGATTTTATGTACGTTTTTCACTTCTTTGTACAGATGATTGCTGACCTTGCCGCTAGAAAGAGCACATGGCGAAGGATTTCCCGCCTCCTGATTTACCAAGCCAATGACGAACTCGAATATTGCGAACTAGCTTGTGTGTTATTCTTATCCTATCAGTTGTATCCAGCTAGAATATAAACTGAAATCCATGAAATACTTCTGTTTTCCTCATAAGAACCTGTTAACTCACGAACAAAGAATCATGATGATACCTACTCCTACTCCGAGTTTCCCAAGCGAGTGCATGACTGACCAGGCGGCGAGTTATGATAAGAGGGTAAAAATATCGATCAAAGCACTTTAAATGGCATCAAAAGTGTACTGCGACTGTACTGTGTTTGCAAGAGAATCGTGTCCTACCAGTACGCAATCCAGCTCCTTACTCTCTCCTCTTTAGGGATACATCTTCTGCATCGTCACTCTCGGTCCTGGAGTACTTGTTTTCAAAGTGGCTATGCTTCGGTGTACTTGACCTGCTTTCGCCATTTCTTGGGGAAAATCGACGATCCTCAGCGCAGGCTGGTGGATTGGGATTAGCATTGCAATAGCGAGAAGGGATGTGATGATTGTTCCAGTGCGTTCAAGGTCCTCCGATCATTCCACTCTGGGAACGAAATCAGAGGCAGAACTCCAGGTTTATATTCAATACATCTGCTACGCCACATATAACTTCAATCACAAGGCTGCAAGACATGGGCAGGGGTTGTATTAGGGTGGTTGGATCGGGGGATTTTCCTTCATGAAAGCGAGATTGAGGATTGATTGTACCCCCCAATCTATCGGTAACAAGGAGACCAACTGGAGATAACACCCATTCTTTATTCCAAAGCCCGCACTTATGCCAGCAACACTCAAACCACGTATTCGCACCTACTCGTTAACATCCCTAGTTCATGGCCGTTCGGCCCGCAGAGGAAGTATCATAACGACAATAGCCTTCGGCCGACTAAGAAACTATATCAGAAACAACAAACGGCCAGACTTAATTTTGTGTTAGGTGAAGATGTATGCACCAGGCGATATTTGAACCGATAACGTCTGCGATACCTATGAACGACGGATCATGTGTGTGGCGTGGTCACTGGTGCAATCTGAGTCTTTACACTTAGAGTATCACTCCGGTCACGTCCGCAAACCACGCCCTTTGATCTTTCGGCGAAGCCCAATCCTGCGTGTGTCCTAGGCAAATGCACAGAGCATATCGCACAGGATCATCAACAAGATAAAATATCACCTGTAATACATTACTCACCCCCAAAAAATGTTTCGAAGTGC
Organism: Podaxis carcinomalis; assembly: GCA_018524395.1. NCBI lineage: Eukaryota > Fungi > Basidiomycota > Agaricomycetes > Agaricales > Agaricaceae > Podaxis > Podaxis carcinomalis. The sequence continues at coordinate 39,447 of JAEUWJ010000083.1, forward strand.
ATCCCTTTGATAATCGACTGACTCGATTCCCTTAGCAAAAGTCCATTGGCAGTAATAACTGGTTCCCCATCAACCCACATCTGGATTTCACCTACAAAGAACGAAATTGGTCAGCGAGAGACTCCGACTGCGAGGGACTCGATAACACCATTCGAAAACCCAATGTCATTGACCCTGATTCGGCAGGCAACGGCAATCCAGTTTCCGACAGCCTTCTCCCAATTGAAGGCACCTCGGCCAACGGAGAAACCATAGTTGGGATTTTGAATGGAACAAGGGGGTACGTTTCTGAGGACCTCTGAATTATTCTCCACAGGTGGGAGATATGTGTACAATTCTCCTATACCTTTCGGTCTAGGATAGGTTGATAAGAATTCATCCCATGAAACCTTTGTCGCACCTCCACATGGGTCGTAAATTGAAACATTGACACCTATCCTCCTGTCTTCCTCCGGTGCAACTATAGGCAAGCTTGCCGATCCCGCCGACTATTCATCGGCAGATGAGCTAAACTGGCTTAGACAACTCTATGTCAAAGTCAGACTCACAGAATCCAGGAAGCTTTCCGCCCTTAACCCATTCCCAATCTTCTCCGAGCATCATACGATAGCTCATTAGGACTTCGTTTGCACCCTCTTCGAGTTGGCGCGCAAACGAAGGCGGACCTGAAAGGTAGAAGCCGAATCCTCCTGGTATGTCGGCCTTGGGGTTGATACTGCCTTCGGGATAAAAGGCCTCCCACGCACGCGTCGGTGCAGGTAGAGTTGATGGTGGAGACCGACATGGCGGAGGAGAGACAAGTGTGTGCGTTGTCCGTGATGATATCTTATGGACTCCTAAGGGCTTGTCGTCGAGGGGAGCGAGAGTTATACGGTCATCCTTCAGGTGCTCGCAGGTTGTAAAGCCATTCTTGAAGTCTTTTGCAGGGATAAGATACCCAGCCATATGTTAAAAACATTCAGCTGAGAGATTGCAATCTTTGGGGATTGCGGGCGCTATAACCGGCGGAATTTTCCGGATTAATGACACATCTCATATGATCCAAAACATATCACACACTCTCCGGGAGATGCAAGTAGCGTAGCATCTACTACACTGATAGGGAAACGGGACAGCTGAAGGTTTTTCATTCTGTACCGCGAAGCAAAAGTTTGACTTCTGGTAGTATCCAGTCCCAAGTCGGTCACGTTAAAACAAACAATCAGCAAATGATATCAGGGTAGCAAAGGCAGTGCGGTCAAGTACAATCAACAACCGCAGTTGATTGGCAGAAACCACAGACTCGCCTCGTCCTTCCGCAGCACTCAACGTTTCCCCGGCCTAAGTACTCACAGCTCACAGCTGCGCTCACCCACCAACCTCATGATCATCGACAAGACTCCCCTTCCAAACGACCCAACCCCTTCTGATGCACCTCCTTCCTACGAAACAGTAGCCTCGGCCACTCAGACTACGTCACGATATGATTTGAAGTCACCAATCGCAAGCGAATCATCCATTACCCCTTCTTCACCTGGGAGCTCTACCAGCCCTTCACCCTCTTCCTATTCACCTGCAAAATCACCGATAACCCCTTCATCCAGTTCCGCTAAAGGCAAAGGTTGGGCTCCATGGTTTAATTTCATGGGGTCCAAAACGTCGAAAGATGTCAAGTCCACGACTTTAGGGCTTATCCAAGACCTCGTACGACAGGAGTTTGACCCCGCGGCAGTGGGAATCCTAAAAAGCTGTGCTGAAGCATGTTCATCAAATGGCGTCTCGTTTTCATCCATATTACAAGAGAAGTCGATCGAAGGCCACACCCCGCTTTACTGGGCAATCGTGAAGCGAAAGCCAGATGAGGCCCAAGAGGATACTACCCAAATTCCCGATCTGCTCACTGCACTTTTGTCGTATTCGACTCCGTTATCGCAAGCAACCATGTCGGATGTCCGTCATGCCTGTCTAGTCGCTTCGGACCAGCCGTTATTCCAACGCCTTAGACTATCTCCTGATTTCACATCAGGCTCGGTTGCGGATGAAATACTTATCGGGGTGACATTGCCTCCTGATGACGTGGAAGTGATTAACCTCCCCGACGACGAAGGTTCATTCGCCGTGAATTTTGGGATAGTCAGGTTCCAGAAACGAATGATGATAACCAAGTCTATTACTATCGAATTTATAGCGCGAAGTAAGTTCCAGAACCCGTGTAATCCAATCATATGATTGAATGAAATTCCATCAGGCCGAATGTGGCGATTATGCTTTTTCGTTGCACCTCAAAACTCTGACATCCAGTCGGGAAGACGCCCAGGCTCGTGGTGTGTCTCGCTCTCGCTGATGGAGCACAGTCCCCCAACATGGGTAGACGCTCGTCTTCTCATTGCGGATCCTACTATCACAGACAATGCTCCGAAATCCTCGTTCTCACTTCGACCAAAACCGAAGCCAACAATATCAATGAGGCTCAAGTCCTCACAACCTCTTACACCTCCTCCAAGCCGCGGACGTAATAGTGTCACAGAGGTTTCCGTCACATTCGAGGACAGTCTGATGGCCACGAGTCTACAGTATGATGGTAGCTCCTACATTGCTGCTGATGAAAAGCTACGGGTAAGGTTGGAAGCTAGGTTGGGTAAGCAAGATGGTGATTGCATTATTTGCTAAAGTGAGTTACTTGCCAAAATGTCCTTCTCTATGATGCCTCTAAAGTAAATCTAAGTGAACGTAACTACATTATCTCTCGCGTCTCTCACACCAGCGGGTGTCTAACATCATGAACCACTGCGTTGCTTGGTCGCATCCATCTCTCCGTCATATTTCGGTGTATGTCCCTGGCATAGCGTCGAGACCTCGTCAGACGATCCTCCCCGCGTACTCGGAATCTCCCCGCTCGGCTCTACAGCATCCGAACATTCACGGTCCATCATCCCAGATGACGCCCCTACCTTCTCCTTCTCCTTCTCCGAATCCTTCTCCCCCTCCACCTCCCCGTTCTCACGACCTTTCTCTTCATCACCCCGCTTCTCCCCCTCCGCAGCCTCCCTAAACTTGACATCATCCTCTCGCGTCAAGTTCTTGTGCTTGATCAACAGGATACTCGTTATTGTGGCTACAGCCGACAAACCCGCGTTCAAAATAAACACAGATCGGAATCCTCTTGTATACCCACGATCGAGAATCGTCATGGCTTGCTCTGATGTAAGCTGGATCGCAGACGGGTTAGCTAGGATGGACGGGTCGTCGATCACTTTCTTAACGGTCTCCTCCGGGAGAGAGAGAGCTTCCATAGAAGAGCGAAGGGTGTTGTTTCTGGTGGATGCAACTGTCAATTTGATTCTGATTCGGCCCGAAATGGATAGAACGCACATTAATGTAGCGCCCACGGCGAGTGCTAGTGTACCCCCAAGCATTCTTACGAACTGTGAACGACTCAGTGGACCTGTGTATTTTTGGGCATTAATATCACCTACGTTTCTGAAAGCAGTTACGACGGACATGTCCTTTCGTGGTACACTTGCTTGAGCTGCCACAGTGGTGGTTTGGAGTGTCTTGCGCACACTTATTAAATTAGACTGGGCGTGGAATGACCCCACTCACCTGTCCTGATCCGACACCGGATAACAGCATAAATACCACCATGACGCCTTGTCCTGTGCGAGGCGTGATAGTCGATATCAACCCACACGCCACAGACCATGTAGCAAAGCCAGAATGAACGATAGTCTAACTCAAACGTAAGTCGACGCCATCGACTAAAACCAAAGCGACCTCACCCGATATCGCCCTGTTTTGCTAACTATGATACCCTAGAAGTGTTGTGAGTCCACAAGTAAACGATATTGTCAAAGCTTGCACTTACAGCAACCCAGCTGACGACCATCTGGCTAACGAGCACCGGGATTAAGAATAATCCCGCATGAATCGGGCTGTATCTCAGGACGGCTTGGAAAAATTGGGGAAGGTAGAACATCGATGAAAAGGTAATCAGACCGCTATTTCACATACGAAATTAAGCTGGTTATTAGTTGACGCCATTACCATTAGGGACTAATCTTACTTGATGAACATAGTCACATAGACGCCGCAGACAGTAGAGTGTTTGAATATGCGCACTATATTATTAGTTTAGCTGTCATACCTCAGTTGGTGATGACGTTCGACCACTCACTGGGGACGATGGGTAAGCGTGCTCCTTTCCATTCCCATATGACGAAGAGGAAACAAGTAAAGATGCCAGAGATGAGTGGTGCAAGAACGACGGCAGAATTCCAAGGGAATGTGACGCCGCCCTTAACGCGGCGGCAAATTATGAAGAAAAAAGTTGAGTTAGGAGCAATCTGATTTTAATGCGGGTGGAACATCTTACCCAGATAAGGGGAAGTATAATTAGGGTACACGCCAAGAGCGTCAGACCGCACCCGATGTAATCAACTACAAGAAGCTTCCTGTGATGCGGAATCAGATCATTCAGCGATGACTACTCAGGCGTAAGGCATTTCTGGCCTGGGACCATGCTTACTTCTTAATGTTGCCCCTGACCGGTTTGAGTGGGAGAATGAAGTTGACCACCAAGATAGCGCATAGAGAGACTGGGAGGTTTACCCAGAAACACCACTAGAGCGACAAGTGAGATGCATTGGGATAGGAAGAGATGTTGGCTTACCCGCCAGCTAGCTTTCTGAGCAAGAGCACCTCCGATAACAGGTCCAATCGTATACCCTACTGCGACAACCCCACCAATGATCCCCTGATATTTACCCCTTCACAAAAGGAGCTAGTATGAGGCCCCGTTGCACCATAAGAATGGAGGAGAAAACCCAAACCTTTCACGTAGACTGACAATATCAGATATAATAATCTGCGCCATGCTCACAATAGCTCCTACAACATACGATCATAACCGGTCAATAAATAGACCCAGCACCCACGAGGCGCCAAGTTTTCCAGAACTCACCTCCCCCTGCACCCGCAAAACCACGAAAGACAATAAGCTCTACAATGTTCCTCGAAAACCCCGCAACCAGATTCCCAATCATGAAAATAACCATCGCGACAGTCAAAGTCACCTTTCTCCCGAAAATGTCGCTGAATCGTCCATACAAGGGCTGAAAGCTCGTTGACGTGAGCAAGTAGGCGGAAGGTACCCAGGACGCAACAGAGCCGGCATTGAATGAGGCAGAGATGGTGGATAGGGCCGTGGCAACTGTGACGGAGTCAAGGGTGGATACGACGATGCAGAGACTTAGACCAAAGAAGGATGCGAGAACTTTCTTGAACGGCAGGAGGTTGGTTTGGTCTGTGAGTTGGACTTCATTTCGTTTGGACTTGTCATGATGTCGTGGTTGGTCGTTCGTAGTCGTAACGCCATTCGTGGTCGTAGTGGTCGTCGTGGTGCTAAGCTGAGGGGATGACTGGGTGTCGTGTGCCGCCGGCATGTGGGATTGCCGAAGAGGTGCCCTGTGTGTTAATGCACCCATCCAATTCGTAGAGTTTATATGTAGGATAAAATTGGATATTTTCCGGATGGGTAGCCGGCCAGTCTCACGAGTATCCTAAAATAGGACAATAAAATGGGATCGGGAACGTGGCCTGGGGAGTCGACGGAGAAGTTCCCTGAAGTTCCACCCACGATGTCCTTTGGGAAGGCCCATTTTGATTCGTCCGGTTTATTAGTTATATCCGTTTGCAATGGCTTCGACCAAGGGTCCAGATTAAAACGTAGAGCAAGGGGGACCGGGAAAGAGGGTCGTCAAAGGCGGTTAATTCGTGCCCCACCTGGCCGGCGGCTCGGTAACAAGCAAAAGGGGATATGCCAAGGTTATATGTATTTAAAAATAACACAACACAGTAGATCAATTCAAATGTCCAACCAACGAAATAGAGCCTGGCAATGACTGAGATAAAAGTCCGTCCTAGGAAATCTCTTCACTATCCCTGTCTGCTAATTCGGTCAACGTCATAGACTGGCGATGTACAATCTCAGGCCGTTGTTCTATTTCGGGTCCCAGATACGCGTTGGCGCAAGGTGTGGTCTTCAGATGTTTGATGTCGTTGTGAATAATCTCTTTGCAGAAGAGGTCGAGGTCAAGATCATTCTAATAGGCGTTGGTACGTCAGAGTCAGAGCCAAAATGGCGAAACGATGATAAAAGTGGAGCGCGTACTTCGTCATATCCGAAGGGTTGCTCGATTTCTTCGCCTGCAGCAACGAAACCCAGGTATATGAACGCCGCCATTGCAACGCCCGGGATCGTGAACCACCCAAATTGATCGACTAGTTGGAAGGGGAGGAAGAAAAGATATAACCAGACAGTGCTACAGAAGGCTAAGAATCCCGGTCACACACGAGGCTGTGATCAATACGTACTGGCTGTAGTCCATTCACGACGCCAAGTACGATGAGTAGGTACTCTAGGTATGCCAAGATTTTCGACGCTCACCGGATATGAACAGAGTATACACTACAAAAGAAAGCCATAAATGCTTGAAACGACGTAAAAGAAGAGAGGTCTTACAAAGGCAACGGCGTAGTTAGGATATGCTCCAATGCTAGAAGACAGTTGCTTCAATAATCATTCTTTCAGTAAAACAACAATGCTCACTAGTCAGGTTATCTTCGAACGCAGCCAAAGTGCCAATCATCTGTCCCAAGCTTGTCCCTGACGACTATCTTAGACCATCTAGGAGAAACATCGCGCCATTGGACATACCTGCAACGGTACCTCGATCTTCCAAGATGCTGAACCAGTTACTAAGTTGCCGAAGGATCTCGACAGGAAGATTCTCTCCGCCACCGGCAATATACGGTCGATGTTTCGTATGAAGCCCTGAGTACACGGGACCTCGCCAAGAACGCCTTGGCGATGGATGGAAAGGATCGTTAGCATTTTGATCGCCTTCCTACACGGATTTCTAAGTGGGGCGAGTAGAAGATACATGTGTGCGGAACCTACCGGGGAAGGATGTTGTTTGCTCGTGCTGAAGAAGTTATGAATGGCGCTCAAGACTCCGGCAAAAGGTATCAAGTCCCCCGAGACTTTGGAAAGCAAAGACCGATCCGTCGGTGGTTGATTGGAGGCAAGGAGAGGGCGATGGTGGTCGTCGCTTGAAGACGAGGACTGTGATGATGAACGGTCTCCGGGGTGATGACCATAAAGGCGCGAGGGGTCGAAGGTGCCATATGCATTGATTGGGGGGATCACGGGATTGTTGTAAGGAAGACTTGTGCATTCCGAAATTGGAGAGGATACGTTGGTCTTGGCGACGACGTGTTCTACTGCCGGTGTTGAATGATGTTTGTGGACTGTGGAAGAGAAGTGGACGGTGGTCGACTTCGTTATTGGAAGGTTGTGGCCATTCACAGAGTGCCCGTGCTAGGGAATTGGATGAGATCATACTGGATTCGCATATGAGAATCTTGAGAATCTTACGTCGTGGAGAGGTTTTACAAGGTGATACAAGTCTTGGTAATAAATCCCAAGTTCGCCGCGGATATGATGTTTCAACGCCACTGCGAAGCTACAAAAAAACCCTTAGACGCAATCTCTAGGCTCTTTAGGATGGACGACATACCCTTCAACGAGGTCCAAAGCCATCTTCTTCTCCGCCATGGCCTTTTTCATCTCACCAACAGAACGCTTCATCTGACCAGACTCCACTTCCGCAGGCGTCCTAGGCGTTAGACGCGCGGGCACATGGAACCAGATAAGTCTTCCCATGGTACGCGTGTTTTTCATAACGTCTGACCAACACGTCCGGCCCATCCAGTATCTGTCATATCCGCTGCTTGCACGATAAGATATAACAAAACCAATGACGACACCTGGCTGATATGAATAGCTGGAATGCTTCGGATCCGAAATTGGAGACGTACCAATAACAGTGAGCATGACGGTGGGTATCTTCAGATTAACGACGCCCCGCATTGTGAATGTTACAATCGCTGCAGATACCATTGACTCATCAGAACGCGAAATCCTATAGAAAAATACGGGGCGCGCACCAGCCGCGAACGCGGTATGTAGAAGTACAGCGGGCCAGATCCTCCATATCTATTCCACACACGTTAGCCTTATTGTCTTCTAAGACTACTGGTCACGTTTGACACATACAACAGAGCCGCGCCCGAAAGTCCAGGTCATCAACGAATATTTAGGTGTCGGGGGTATGATCGGCACTGCCGAATTTGGACGAAAGGCGGGTAGGAGGTCGTGGTTCCCGGTAAATGAGCGGTGGTTTTCTAAAGGATTCCCTAAAGACATTATTTGGAAAGGAATGGAAACGGCTGGAAAGTAGGCTCTGCTGTCGCGCTTGCCCAAGCCAACATCGTCGCATCGTCAGACTCGATTGATGGTTGTGCATTCACGTGACCGGTAACCTCAGCGCTAAGTATTTCTTGTGGGCGGCAATTATGATCCCATGGGACTGGTGAGAATCGCCCTGATGCCAGTGATGGATATCGATGGATGCGTTTTCGAATTAGGGGTACCACGAACACGAGGCGAGGACAAGATCGTGAGACTTTAAAGAAACCGCATCGCAGGCACTTACCCTGTCTACAAAAGCAAATGTCTTCCGGCATTACAAGCGGTAGATTGTCGCCTCACACTATCGCCTTTTGTCAAGAGGACTAACAACGATTGTCACCTCTTGCAGCAAAAGTCTCTGAGAGAGGAGGAGATATTTTTATGAAGAACTATCTTCATTTGGGCTCCGCAGCAAGCTCCTGGACATGAGGTCAAACACGAGGGCAGAATATTCGCTTATGCAGATAAGCCATAGTCGACATCGTATACTCTCCTTCAATATCAACAACATGCCTTCCGAAATCGCATTCCGCGCAGAGAACATTGCATCAGGTGCTCGGGGAGATGTAGGGCCCCGCGTCACCTCTCGAAGGCGACGCTGGGACTCACTGCAGGAGTTGCCACAGATGCCTAGGGCATTTCCTCCAGTCCTCGCTCTCTCCCTCAACGCCAAACGGAGTATCAGGGAGAGTACGAGGTCTACTTTATCACCGAATCCAACCCCTTGCTCAGTGCCGACGTCTACCTCAGATGCACTTTCCGACTACGAGAACAGCTTACTATCGATCGAAACTGATGAAAGGGTGTGTAGTCATACGTGAGCTTTCCATTTAGTCTTCACCATCACAACCGCCGACTCTTGGGGAATTCGCAGTGGCATGACCGAGCCGTCGAAGGGACTCAAGCGCATTTCGCGTAAAACGACATCTAGCGCCCAAGCGACAAAGCTTGAGGAGGCCATAACTCGTCTGAACAAGGAATTGAGGGATAAAAAGAAAGAAGTGAACTCATTAGCACTCGAAAACGCTCAACTGCGGGAACAAGTTGAAAACCTGCAACAGAGGTGCATTGTTGGCGAACGCCAATTACAGATAATGGGAAGAGATATGGAGGTTGCACGGAGGACAGCGGAACAGGTGCAGCACCAACACAAGGACATATTATCGCTTTTACAACAGATCTACGGGGAGATTCAGAGGATGAATTCTGGGGGACCATCAGCAGAGGCAGCGATACAGGGTTCCTCAGAGGAGAGAGAGCCTTCATCACCGCCTCATCAAGAACGAAGGCAATCTTTGAGAGAGAAAGTCCGAGAAATGCTCCAAGACATCGAAGATTTTGTCCAGAAGAAGAAGGGAGAGATTGGTTGATGCACGTGATTACCGTGCCCTGCTTTGCGCTTTTCCCCTTCCCATTATTATTTCGGTCTCATAATTTGCCCATGTGTTCTTGCATACCTTAGTTTAAATCTCCAACTTTTTTCGTGCTCTAATTCGACACATAGCAAGAGATCCACATTCGGGTACTTGTCACACCTGCCTGGGGACGCCACGTCGGAGTATGGGTTTACTGACCTACTTTGGGTCCCTGGAGTGTCGTTCAGCCTACAGACTCTCGAACTCGGCGCCTGTGACATAGTAGGTATGTACATACTGTTTCATGTGACATAGTAGTTGGTGAATCTCAATTTCTACGCTGCTACAAGCATACCTACTGCTAAGACACGGTGAGCATGTACTGAACTAATAGAATATCTACTGCCCATTGGCAGGGTGGTATCTACTTATGAAAGAGCTTTCTGAGGAAATAGAGTCTGGTAGGTCACAAAGTACAAGTCTCTGTTCCCAGTCCCCACTACACTTCCTCCCCTGGCCAAGTACTTGAATTTATTTATTTATTTGGAATCAACAGTTTATTGCAATAGTGGACTACTACAAATTGGTGCACAACAGCAGTCCCATCATTAAGAGAAAAGAAAAGAAAAAGAAAAAGAAAGAAGAAAACAGGTGCCTAGTGCCCCAGACAACATGAATGAAAAAGTTCAAAGTAAAATGCATATAGATGAAAACTGGAGGAGTCCATACAGAAGACATTGATGTGGCTGCTTGCACTTGTGTCTTGACTGACCCTTACAATTCCCACCCTGATGAGCAGAGGCTTTCTTGGCTGAAGCAGAGACTGTGTTGTGTTGGTATCAACTGTGGATCCAATCCCAATCAAAGTGATGTTGCCAGTAGGGACACTGGTGGTCATTGGAGAAGTAGGCACTGCAGGGAGTGGGGGCAAGGATTGCCTGCCAGAGTGGAGGGGATGGGGGGAGTCACCTTGGAATTACCCTTGCAACATCTGCCATGAAATAGTGAGAGGACACCTGGGCACACAAGTATGACAGGTGTCAGAAGGATGACTCCAGTGCCAGCAGCACTGACACTGGGGTGTGCCAGTGTGGACACAAGCCTCTTTGATGAGACATGATGTATCATTGATCATGATGTGTCTGTTGATGAGAGAAGCAGCAAGGGTGCCATGTTGAGAATTGATCAAGTCAACCTATACAGTAGCAGTGTCAGACTTGGCAGAGTTGTGAATAACATGTATATAGTGCACATCAGAGGTGGAAAAGAGAGGAGTGACCAAGGCTGCAGACTTGACTTGATCAGCTATGAGTGAGAGCTTATCAGCTGAGAACAAGAAACATCCACAATGTTAAGGAGGCGAACTCCAGACAGGGGTGGACCGCGAGTGGACAGGGGCGGATGGTTCGCGGACCAAGGGTAGGAGAGGCCTTGGCTTCAA